>JAPMOQ010006034.1:128989-148237 GCA_026543055.1 Argiope trifasciata
TATATTATAAATATAGAAAAAATATATATATAAGTTGTTCTAACTCCAATTACTATATAGTTTTGAGAATCACAAATATCGCAGTTTGCTCTACCTTTCTTATACACAATTTGTAAAAAAATTATATGAAACATAATTAAGAAATATGCTAGATTTTTAAAACATAATTGTATTGCACTTATTTTAACATTTAAAATTGGCAATTTGAAGATGCTTTTATTTTGATAATTAACATTTTGTAATTAATGAAATGTTAGGAGTTTGCGGCTTCAGTGAAGGAGATGGGGTATTCTCTGAGGACACAAGAGAAGAATGTTTTATGTTCCTGGTATTCCCTTTCCTTTCCTAGAAGAATCAGAGGATCAAATGATACCCATTCTTATCTTTCAAAGGTGTCGGCTAAGGTCACGAGAGTCAATACAGGAATTGTTCCCTTGCAGTTTTACTTTGAAGGAAATCGCGATTCTTTTTATTTATTTATTTATTCCACTTGCAACATATTTGCCTTTCGTAGATTTTACATTAGTACTTTTCAAAAAAGGGGGGGATATACTGATTCCTTCGATATCTTTTAGTACATACCTTTTTTATTATTTCAAATTAAAAATATCCATACTGCAGAAACCTGAGATTCATTTTACTTACATTTGTAGTTACAATTTTTGATAATTCTCTCTCATTCCTGCGGTTTTTAATAACGAAGTATTGTCTGGTGTTTTTCATGAGATTTCATGGTACATTAACCAGATAATCCTCAATTTTATATTAATAAAAAGAATAATTCTTTTTTTTAAGTTGATTATTTTCCACTTGTTATACGACAAAGAGATCTTATGACCTTCCTTGCTTAATATATTTTGAACAAAATGTTATCATGCAAACTCTTCTCATACAAAATGCAGAGAAACCATTTATTTCTTCTATATAATTAAGAATCATTCGAATAATGGACTATTCTAAGGATAATTTTTAAGAATGGGTAACGTAATATGTTTATGCATTGCTCTGAAATGCGATTAAAATTGAATTGCAGTTCTATTATTAAAACCGTAGCAGATTTCCGATAAGATAAGCAAGCCAAATGCCCTAGTGTCTCTAGGATGAGAAAAGGCCCCGAACAGGTCAAATTAAAGAATTTCATTTTTCTAGTTGCATAATAAGTTACTAAATTACAAATATCAGAAAAAGTGGTGTGAGAAAAACATATTGAAGTCTCCACGTGTGTTTAGTAATTGCCTCTTTAAACTGAGATACTGATCCTCTTTTTCATACACTGTTTTTTCCTGGAAGTCAAGTCATAAAAGGTGGTAAAGGGCCTAGCAACTCAGGGGAAGGGCGAATAAAGGATAGATCTCTCAAGTTCAAATCATCTTCTGTAAAAGTTTTAGCCACGCTTGCCGATTTCAATCAGCAAGCACTTTAAAACGTTGCTTTGTTTCATATTTAACACACTTTAAAAAAAAGGGAGGGGAAAGCTGCAGGACGGAATTTTACTTTAAATAATACTTTCCTACTGCTTTCACATTTTAAATCTTCAATCTTATAGAAAAATTGACTTTTGAATTCCATAATTCTATTTGAAAAATTGTTTAAAAAATGTTTTTTCTATATCATTTCAGACGGCATCATTTCTAACACTTCAAAGTATTCCATAAACAAAAAATAATTCCAAATGTCTTATGAATCTAACTTATAAAAGAATTTCAAAGTCATTGTTTTGTTTTTAATCTCCCAAATTTTTTATTAATTAATATGCAAAATTCCACTGCTTTTTTCCCGTGCATTGTTGTATAAATGAAATTTCACTTTTTTAAAAATTCATTTTAATTTTTTAAATAAACAGTATGAAGTAATAGAAATAATTAATATGCTTGAAAATTCACAACTCTGTTTAAACTTATAAGTGAAACCGAAAATGACAGAACACGTAAATTTTATTGCAATAACAGCGTCTTTACATAAATTATTTATCTGAGACAATTTCAGGTTTCCAGCAGATAATCTCTGTAGGATTTCAAGACCAATTACTTTCTTTTGACAGCAATCGGTTATCAGTCATTGATATGCAGTTACGTCAACTAATTGTATCAGAATTCAGAAGGATTGACTCGTTGAAAAACGTTCAGCCGATCAATGAGACATTTGCCAGTAAAAAAAAATTAATAAATAATTCGATATTTTGTGCTTTTTATGACAGTCCTCATGAATGATTTAATTCTACATGTGAAATTTCTGAAAAGCTAGGGATGATAGACTTGTGTCATAAAAACGCATCGGTTTTCCAAACGTGAAGCACTGCAAACGAGTTGGGCGAATTTTTGCGTTCCCCCAAATTTACGAGGGGTCAAGAGTACCTAAGGTTAGGACAGTTAAGGCTCATTCAAGTCAAATGTTATCGCTTTCGTTTATTGTGCACTACTTCAAACTAAACTTCTATTGTGCACTACTAGGGATTCTAAGAATAGTGAACGAGAACACTGTTCTGTTTAGTCAAACCCCGACAGTTGATAAAATCCTTTTGCGAATCGTTGCACGGAGAATTGTTTTCTTAACTTTTGCTAGGTATTTTTAGTAAAAATTGGTCAGAAAATTGGTTGAACAGCTAAAAAAAAGATTAGAGTCTAATAATTGCTATTTAGATAATTATCCAGGCACTAAAACATCTCGTAGCTGTTTTATCAGAATTCAATATTGTTTATAATCATAATTCTCTATTGAAAAATAATTAGATTTTCGTTTTTAAATGATTCCAAGTAATGAAATATACAGCTCAAAACCTTATGAATTGTACCAATGTAAATGCATATCAAATATATTTATCCAGAATTTATTTTTTGTTGTATACTTTTCTAGTGATTTTAAAGTCAGTAAAACAATCGACATTTTATCGCAATTTTTTCTCTCGTTTATTTCCACCACTTTCAATTCACATTCAATGAAATTGGTATTTTCAAAAACATTCAAATGCAGCTAAAATGAACAAACAATTCTTTTTAGATATTATGCAAGAGTATTTTATTCCACATAAATTTCGGTAAGTTTATAATGTCAAAAATTTTCTTTTAAAAAGTACGGAGAGCAGGTGATCATTAATGACATATCTAATGACCAAAATTTTAAATATAAACTAAAAATTTGCAGAATCGGTTATGAGTGAACATGATACCTAAAAACAAAAGAAACTAGATAAGTTAAATATATCCTGTAATTTCATCAAAATATATAATTGTATTAATTTTTTCAATATAATTTGTAAAAGGAGTGATTATCCGTCAGTCTGTCTATTCATGAGAGTTTGATTAATCATTAAAAAAAAGGATAAATGAAATTGCTTTGCTTTGACATCATTATTACAAACATGCATCCAATTTTCGCTCCAATCTAAAAGGATAAGAAGACGTGCTTCATACATACTTGATTCTATTTAACAGTATAAAGAAATACGGATCGCTGCACTGCATAAACATATGCATAAGAGAAAGTAGAGAGGTAAACACTATCATTGATCTTTACCTTAATTGCAAAGATTAATGGTAGTATTAGATTATTATTATTATAATTAAAAGTAATCTAACAAAGTATTGATAAAAATTTCTTTCCAGTTTGGAACCCGAAATTTTAAGGTTGTTACTGCCCCAATGTTTGCAGTTGTAGTTTCGCTTCATAAGTAACACCCCTATCAGTAACAAAATACGAGTGAAGTAATATATAATCCCTTATTTGATACGAGTAAACAACAGATTGTTTTTTCAAGGCATAATTAAGAAATCTATACTTTTGAATATTCAAAAATAATTTATTGCCCACGCATCTTTGAAGCATTAATCTGGGTTATTTTGCATTAGAATGTACATAGAGACATGGAATTAAAAATCCTGCTGCACTTTACACATCTATCTCATTTATCCTCACAGGTTTTATCCTTTAATGAATATTCTCATTTGCAAATCAGCAAAAAATGCTTCAAAATATTGTAAAATAAATACAGAATCTTTGAAATTCCTTTTTTCAGAAAAAAGATTTTGTAAATCTATTGTTTTATCTAAGAAATATATCTTCTTTCATAAACTTTTTAAAAAAGAGAGTTTACGGTCTTAAAGACTTTTACGATGTTACCAGTCTCTTAACGTTCCTAATAAAATTAATCAAAAATTCAATTTAACTTATTGATAAAATTGATGTTATGTAAACAAAAGTATTGATATATACGTGACGGCAGCATTTAGATTTTCTGTTATAAATTATATATATATATATATATATATATACACACATTTGGATGAATTTCTGTATTGCCCAAGATGTTTTAAAAAATTCAAGAGGAAAAATTTATTATTAGCAATTTATTTAAAATATCCCTTTTAGTTTTAAAAGTGCTTTAAAAAAACACGAGCTATCATTCCGAGCAACGGTATTCTCATGCTAATTAAGCACAGAAAATTTAATTATACGAATATCAAATGGTTGCAATCATGAAAATATAGTAATTATGGTGTTTATGTATATTTAAGGATCTCAAATAGGAAATTTATTCAAAGTGTTGAATACCAGAAAAACTTTAAAAAAAATCTTTCTGCGGAGGCTTGAGGGCGAAAGAAATCTTATTTTCGCACAATAAGACGAGCCGCGCAATTGCTTACAGCAATGGTCATTATCTTGTAATAAGACCGGAACAGCTCAGAACTACGACTCTTTGTGAAAGGAGAAACGTGTCTACATGTGATCAATAGGTTCCGTTGCCCGCCCCACCAGAACTATTTGTGGGAGGTCTGTTCCAAGAAAGGCATCATTGTGTAAGGGACTTTCCCTATCCCTATGAATAACTGAATTCTGTTTGAGAGCTTCTATTGGACATATCGTATCTATTGTAACTTTCTATCATGATTGCAAGAGCTGTAGTTGAAATATCAGCAATACGATGCGATCACAGTAAGGGTGTGATTTGAATCACACCCTTCTATGAAAAGTATTGATCACTGGTATCTATGACTTTCTGATATTGGTTACGTAATAACCGTTCTGAAAATATTCGTCATCCCTAATCAAGATTGCTACTAGATCTAGGGATGACGAATATTTTCAGAACGGTTATTACGTAATTAATATCAGAAAGTCACAGATACCAGTGATCAATACTTTTCATAAAAGGGTGTGATTCAAATCACAACCTTACCATGATCGTATCGTATTGTTGATATTTCAACTACAGCTCTTCCAATCACGGTAGAAAGTTACAATCGATACGATCTGTCCAATAGAAGCTCTCAAACAAGAATTCTATTATTCATAGGGATAGGGAAAGTCCCTTACACAATGATGCATTTCTTGGAACAGACCTCCCACAAATAGGGGTGTTCCGGTCTTATCGCAAGATAATGACTATTGCTGGAAGCAATTGCGTGGCTTGTCTTATTGTACGAAAACAAGATTTCTTTCGCCCTGAAGTCTCCGCAGAAAGATTTTTTTTAAAACAAGTTTTTACTGGTATTCAACACTTTGAATAAATTTCATATTTGATATCCTTAAATAAATATAAACACCATAACCACTGTTAATACTGTATTTTTCTATATTTTCATGATTGCAACCATTTGATATTCGTATAATTAAATTTTCTGTGCTTAATTAGCATGAGAATACCTTTGCACGGAATGATAGCTCGTGTTTTTTTAAAGCTCTTTTAAAATTAAAAGGGATATTTTAAATAAATATCTAATGATAAATTTTTCCTCGTGAATTTTTTAAAACATCTTGGGCAATACAGAAATTCATCCAAATGTGTGTGTATATATATATATATATATATAAAATTTATAACAGAAAATCTGAATGCTGGCGTCACGTATATATCAATACTTTTGTTTATATAACATCAATTTTATCTATAAATTGAATTGAATTTTTCATTATTTTTGTTAGGAATGTTAAGAGACTGGTAACATCGTAAAAATCTTTAACACCGCAAACTCTCTTTTTTTTAAAAAGTTTATCAAAGAAGATATGTTTCTTAGATAAAACAAAAGATTTATAAAATATTTTTTCTAAAAAAAGGAATTTCAAAGATTCTGTATTTAATTTACAATATTTTGAAGAATTTTTTTGTTGATTTGCAAATGAGAATATTCATTAAAGGATAAAACCTGTGTGGATAAATGAGATAGATGTATCTTTTGTAAAGAGCAGCAGGATTTTTAATTCCATGTCTCTATGCACATTCTGATGCAAAATAATCCAGATAAATGCTTCAAAGATGCTTGAGCAATAAATTATTTTTGAATATTCAAAAGTATAGCATTCATAATTATGCCTTGAAATAACAACCTGTTGTTTACTCGTATCAAATAAGGGATTATATATTACTTCACTCATATTTTGTTACTGATAGGGGTTGTTGATAGCTCAGTGGTAAAACTCATAAAACTCAAAAATAACTCACTAAAAACTCACACGCACGAACACTCAACTTTATTCCAACTAACAAAACACAGAAGAGAGCTCACTTCATTTCAAAGCACAATCTCTTCACCTCACTTCACTTAACATTCCGCCGCCCGTTGACATGTTCACATTCAACTAATTGTTAATCATCTCACACAAAGAACAAAATTTCATTAAAATACAATAAAATATTAAATTGCAATAAAATTTTAAACATTATAAATTACAGTAAAATATTAAATATTACACTGTTGAAATTGACTTCTAAACAAGTAGCCAATAACACAAGGAATACCTTTTAACACAATACACAAGAATAATCATTCTTCAATAGGCAATAAACATACCTTTGATATAGATCTTTTAAAAATACCCTTCCTGGTTTTCACAGCCACAACCCGAACTCTACCATCATTTCCTGGAAATAACCCAACAATTCTCCTCAACGCCAGTTACTCACAGCCATATTATCTTCCTTAATAATAACTAAATCACCAATTTTAACATTATTTTTTTCAAAAAACCATTTTCTACGTTGTTGCAAATTCGAAAGATAATCATTGGACCATTTTTTCCAGATAATCTGCGACATTTTAGTTAATTTTTGCCAAATTTTTAATCTACTATCTGGTATGTCAACCAGATTAGGCTCTACGATAGAAGTAATTGGTCGCCCTATAAGAAAATGACCTGGTGTTAAGGCATTCAAATCATCCACATCAGTAGTCAGAGGAACAAGAGGTCTAGAATTCAAAATCCCTTCTATTTGTGTTGTTAAAGTCAGAAACTCCTCATACGTTAATTTTGAATTTCCTACGACTCTTAAAATGATGTTTGAATGACCTGACTCCCGCCTCCCACAGACCTCCGAAATTTGGAGCTCTAGGTGGCAAGAATTTCCATTCAATACCTTCGCTACTGAGATAACCGGATAACTTATCGTCTGGGCTTTTTACTATGCTATGTAAGCGTTTTAACTCCTTATGGCTCCCAACAAAGTTAGTAGCATTATCCGAAAACAACTTAGTGCACTTTCCTCTTCTAGCGAAAAATCTCTTCAAAGTAGCAATAAATGCTTGGGAAGACAATTCAGTAACAAGCTCTAAATGGATGCATTTCGTTACAAAACAAATAAAAAGACTAACATAGACTTTTTGATAATTTCCCTTACGTTGGTTTTTGTATTTAATTAGGAATGGACCAGTAAAATCTACTCCTGTACAGTTAAATGGGTAATTGGCAGTAATTCTTTCTTTAGGAAGAGATCCCATTAACTGCTCACAACTCACTGGTTTTACTTTAAAGCAAGTTACGCATTTATGTACGACTTCTCTACAATTTGTTCGACCATTTAATGGCCAATACTTTTGGCGTACATGAAATAGCAAAGATTGAGCTCCAAGATGTAAATTTATCATGTGATAATAATTCAATATCATACGAGTTACCTTACTTTTTGAAGGCAATACAATAGGGTATTTTTTATTTATACACAATTCACTATTACTCAGTCTTCCACCAACTCGTATGAGACCCCTCTCGTCCAAAAATGGATGCAAACTTTTCAATTGGCTATCCTGATTTACCTCACCTTTCTTCTTAAGTGAATTAATGTCCTTTGCAAACGACTCCCCTTGCACTTGCTTTAGTATAAATACTTCAGTATTTCTTAACTCACCAGAGTCTAATGCGTCTCTTTTCCTATCGCATTTTTCTCTACAGTTTCTAATGAACCTGAAAACATAACTTAAAATACGGATTATTTTACAATAGTTATTACTTAAATTTATCAAACTATGAACAAGATCACAAGCATCATTATTAAACACAGAAAAACAATTAGAGTCATTGGAGTTAGTGAAGGCCAGTTCCTCAAAAAAATCATTCTGGAAAGTGGCTGATGGGATTTCCCTCTCTGGATAGCCTCTACCGGTCAGGAACTCGGGACCATTCCACCACAAAGAGTTCTCAGACAGTTTGTCAGGATCCACACCTCTCGAGATCAAATCAGCTGGGTTATTGTGAGAAGATAATGTCTCCACTGGTTCACCTTGGTTGCTGCCTGTATTGATGCAACTCGGTTTGCCACAAAGGTTTTTAAGTGACAAGGTTCTTTTTGCAGCCAACATAAAACAATCATGGAGTCGGACCACAAATAAGTGTTGGTTATATTAAGTTTCAGGGCGGAAATCACTCTAACCACTAATTTAGAAAGTAGAACTGCTGCACAAAGTTCCAATTTTGGAATTGTCAGACGTTTTAAGGGTGACACTCTGGACTTACTAGCAACCAATTTTACAGACACTTCACCAGTCTTTGACTGTGATTTGCAGTAAATCACTGCTCCATAAGCGACTTCACTCGCATCTGCAAAGCCATGTATTTCAATTAAAACTGGGCTCGGTAGTAATATACACCTTTCTACTCTAACACTATTGATAAATTGAAGGGCTGATGAAAATCGTAACCACTCGTCCTTTTCCCTTGTAGGTAGATGATCGTCCCAGTTTAACTCTAGTAGCCATAGCCGTTGCAAAAATATTTTTGCTCTTGCAACCATTGGACCCAAAATACCGAGTGGATCGAAAATACGAGCTATGGTTGACAAAACTTGGCGTTTTGTCACACCTATATCTTCACTCGACACCTTGAAGGCAAAACAGTCTTCTTTTGATTTCCAAATAACACCCAGCGCTTTGGTTTCTTCTGCATAAGAGCATGGATATGATTCGCTATTTACTGCAAGCTCTGCGTTGTTACTGCACCATTTATGCAAAACCATCCCTCCTCTACCCAATATCTCAATCAACTCTCGTTGGAGCGCTTTTGCAGATTCTATACAATCAGATCCGGAAAGTACATCGTCCATATAAAAATCATTCTCTAACACTATTGCTGCTGCAGGATATCTCTTTCCCTCATCAAGCGCAAGTTGTCTCAGGGTTCTCATTGCCAGGAAAGGCGCACTGGTTGTTCCGTATGTTACTGTAGTCAACTCGAAAGTTTTTATAGGTTCATGAAGGCTTTCCTTCCACAATATTCTTTGTAGCTTTCTTTGATCAGGATGAATTGCAATTGCTCGACACATTTTCTTTATATCGGCAGTGAATGCAAAACTGTGTTTTCTAAATCGTAACATAATTGAAAAAAAATCCTCTTGAATGACGCCCCCATTGTATTGTATAGAATTTAAAGATTTCCCCTCAGGGGTTAACGAAGAAGCATTGAATACAACTCTTAAGGGTGTTGACTTACTTTTCTCCAATCCTCTGTACACTCCAAGGTGGGGAATGTAATATGATCCCTTTTCTTCCTCATTTTCATAGATTTCAATCATATGACCCAACTGCTGATATTCTCTCAAAAAATCCGAATATAACTTTAAATACTCGGGCTCTTTTGCTAATCGATTCCATAAGGAATTTAGTTTTTTAGATGCAATCTGTCTGGAACTTCCCAAAGTAACTGGATCTTCTTTCAAAGGCATTTTAACAACGTATCTACCAGATTCATCTTGTGTGAAAGTTTTTGCGAAATGTTCTTCACAAATTAATGTTTCTTTATTTTGAGGCTTTTCAGTCTCAAGACTCTCGATTTCCCAAAATTTTCTAAGTGTTTTGTCTAAATTAGTTTCGTCCCTTATAAGTCCACAATGAATCCTATTCTTTTTATTTGAAAAACTACTCATAAATATTTTCTCGTTATAGACGAATTCTTCCGCGTTCACGTTCAAGGTTGCTGAATCAGCAGTTTGGTTAGAATCGACCGTTAAAGCCACGCCCTTTAAGTTTTTATTTCTTATCGATGAAAATGATTCTTTTTCGCTCTCAGCAGTATTAATTTTTGGAAAATGCAAAGACTTATGATGACGCCGCCTGCAAAAACAATTAATCTTTGATCTGCAATTTGAAACTAGATGCGGGTTCAAACAACAAAAGCATAACTTCTTATTTTTTACAAATTCTACCCTTTCCTGTACACTTAATTTTAAGTAAGACTGGCAGTTAGCCAAAAAATGGGCTTCATTACAAAATGCACAATTTGCAGTCCTAACATCCGATAAGAATACTTTAGATGCATCTTTTGCAGGTTTTGAATCCGATAGAAATACTTTAGTAGTATTTTTGTAACCTCTAACAAAATTACTTTCGTTTAAAGGTTTTCCACGAGAAGTAAAAAACAAATCACATTGTTTTGCAAGCTCCGTTGGCGCGAACCAACTCTCTCCTTGTTTTATACTTATATGCGCTGCTGTTTCTTTATCCAAAGTTTGGAATATCTTATCCGAAACAATTAATTGCTTTAGAGTTTCAAACTCGGTAACTTTTCTTAATTTTAAATAGTACTCGAAATTTGTAGAAAGCCGCGAGGCAAATTGCACATGTGATTCATTTATACGCTGCGCCTTCTTGAAATTTTCCAAACAAGCCTGGGCAGTGGGTTCAAACTCTCTCAGAACTATCGATTTCACTACCTCGTAATTATTTATTTCGTCATCCTTTATGTAAACAATAATATTAGATGCACGCTCACCCAGTAAATTTAAAAGGATTTCTGCTTTTAGATTATCAGGCACATTTTTCGTAACGAAGGCTCTTTCTAGAGACGAAAAAAAGAATCCCCACGATTCTGGCTTCCTAGGAACATTAATTGTTAAGGTTTTAATACTTTTAATTAAAACATCCAATGAGCAACTGGGCCTATCACTCTCTGTTTCATCTAAACTTTTGCTGCTATTACAGCTCGAGTGGGTTTTCGACAATTCCAATTCGAGTTTTATTCGTTCCATTTTAATTTTCTCAATTTCAAGAGTTCTCATACTTGTCTCTTCGTGAGACTTTCTTTCACTCACGATACTATTAACATAGTCCAATACAAAATCTTCATCATTTTCATATGCTTTGGATTTTAAAATAAGCTCTTTTAGTTCGCTTACCTTTGCATTTGACGGCACATTGTCGCAGAACTCCTCTGCGACCTGCTTGAGGTCTTCTTTTATGCAATTCCTAAACATTTTTTCTCAAATGAATCTCAGTCGCATAATTTACTTAATTACTCCGCTTCGACGGACCAGATGTTGAGAGCTCAGTGGTAAAACTCATAAAACTCAAAAATAACTCACTAAAAACTCACACGCACGAACACTCAACTTTATTCCAACTAACAAAACACAGAAGAGAGCTCACTTCATTTCAAAGCACAATCTCTTCACCTCACTTCACTTAACAGGGGTGTTACTTATGAAACGAGAAAACAATTGCCCACATTGGGGCAGTAACAACCTTAAAATTTGCGGGTTCCAAACTGGAAAGCAATTTTTATCAGTACTTTATTATTATGGTAATTAAAAGCAATCTAACAGTCTAATACTACCATTAATCTTTGCAATTAATGTAAATATCAATGATAGTGTTTACCTCTCTACATTCTCTTATGCATATGTTTATGCAGTGCAGCGTATCCGTATTTCTTTATACTGTTAAATAGAATCAAGTATGTATGAAGCACGTCTTCCTATCCTTTTAGATTGGAGCGAAAATTGGATACGTGTTTGTAATAATGATGTCAAAGCAAAGAAATTTCATTTATCCTATTTTTAAATGATTAATCAAACTCTCATGAACAGACATACTGACGGATAATCACTCCTTTTACAAATTATATTCAAAAAATTAGTACAATTATATATTTTGATGAAATTGCAGGATATATTTAACTTATCTAGTTGCTTTTGGTTTTAGGTATCATGTTCACTTATAACCGATTCTGCAAATTTTTAGTGTATATTTAAAAGTTTGACCATTAGATATGTCATCAATGATCACCTGCTCTCCGTACTTTGTAAAAGAAAATTTTAGACATTATAAACTTACCAAAATTTATGCGGAATAAAATACTCTTGCATAATATCTTAAAAGAATTGTTTGTTCATTTTAGCTGCATTTGAATGTTTTTGAAAATACCAATTTCATTGAATGTGAATTGAAAGTGGTTGAAATATACGAGAGAAAAAATTGCGATAAAATGTCGATTGTTTTAAGTTTTATTAAGACTTTAAAATCACTAGAAAAGTATACAACAAAAATAAATTCTGGATAAATATATTTGATATGCATTTACATTGGTACAATTCATAAGATTTTGAGTTGTATGTTTCATTACTTGGAATCATTTAAAAACGAAAATCTAATTATTTTTCAATAGAGAATAATGATTATAAACAATATTGAATTCTGATAAAATAGCTACAAGATGTTTTAGGGCCTGGATAATTAATATCTAAATAGCCAATTATGAGACTCTAATATATTTTCTTAGCTGTCCAACAAATTTTCTGACTAATTTTTGCTAAAAATACCTAGCAGAAGTTAAGAAAACAATTCTCCCTGCAATGATTCGTAAAATGATTTTATCAACTGTCAGGGTTTGATTTAACAGAACAGTCTTCTCATTCACTATTCTTAGAATCCCTTAGACTTTGAAGTAGTGCACAATAAACGAAAGCGATAACATTTGACTTGAATGAGCCTTAACTGTCCTACCCTTAGGGACTCTTGACCCCTCATAAATTTTGGGGAACGCAAAAATTCTCCCAACTCGTTTGCAGTGCATCTCGTCTGGGAAATCGAGGCGTTTTTATGACATAAGTCTCGCATCCCTAACTTTTCAGAAGTTTCACATGTAGAATGAAACCACCCAAATCGAGAATTAACAAGGTAATCTAATTGAAAGAAATCTCCATGAATTTCAAGGCATCTACATAATTTTAAATTTAAAAAAAAAACCTCTTTTCTGCAGACATTTTTAAATAATAAATCAGACAATAATTTAATTTAATTTAACTTAACAACAAAAAAAGAGTATCACTTAAGATATTCCTATCCTACAAATATCCTTTTTAATCAGTGTGAATAAATGATTAATCAAAAAATAAATTGAAACAAAATATAATAAATATAAAAAAAGTGTTTTTTTTTTCATTTTTTTACTACAAAAGGCTAAAATTTTTTTTTTGTATCTTAAGCACAAAATAAATTAAGTCATTCCTGATGACTGTCATAAAAAGCACAAAATATCGAATTATTTATTAATTTTTTTTTACTAGAAAATGTTTCATTGATCGGCTGAAGATTTTTCAACGAGATCAATCCTCCTGAATTCTGATACAATTAGTTGACGAAACTGCATATCAATGATTGATAACCGATTATTATCAAAAGAAAGTAATTGATCATGAAATCCTACAGAGAATATCTGCTGGAAACCTGAAATTGCCTCAGATCAATAATATATGTAAAGAAGCTGTTATTGCAATAAAATTTACGCGTTCTATCATTTTCGGTTTCACGTATAAGTTTAAATAGAGATGTGAATTTTCAAGCATATTAATTATTTTTATTACTTCATACTGCTTATTTAAAAAGTTCAAAATGAATTTTAAAAGAAAAAAAATGAAATTTTATTTATACAACAATGCACGGGAAAAAGCATTGGAATTTTGCATATTAATTAATAAAAATTTTGGGAGATTAAAAACAAAACAATGTCTTTGAAATTCTTTTATAAGTTAGATTCATAAGACATTTGAAATTATTTTTTGTTTATAGAATACTTTGAAGTATTATGGATTTATGATGAAGTATTTATGGAATACTTAGAAATGATGCCGTCTGAAGAGATATAGAAAAAAGTTAAGTTTTAAGTTTTTTTTAAGTTGATTATTTTCCACTTGTTATACGACAAAGAGATCTTATGACCTTCCTTGCTTAATATATTTTGAACAAAATGTTATCATGCAAACTCTTCTCATACAAAATGCAGAGAAACCATTTATTTCTTCTATATAATTAAGAATCATTCGAATAATGGACTATTCTAAGGATAATTTTTAAGAATGGGTAACGTAATATGTTTATGCATTGCTCTGAAATGCGATTAAAATTGAATTGCAGTTCTATTATTAAAACCGTAGCAGATTTCCGATAAGATAAGCAAGCCAAATGCCCTAGTGTCTCTAGGATGAGAAAAGGCCCCGAACAGGTCAAATTAAAGAATTTCATTTTTCTAGTTGCATAATAAGTTACTAAATTACAAATATCAGAAAAAGTGGTGTGAGAAAAACATATTGAAGTCTCCACGTGTGTTTAGTAATTGCCTCTTTAAACTGAGATACTGATCCTCTTTTTCATACACTGTTTTTTCCTGGAAGTCAAGTCATAAAAGGTGGTAAAGGGCCCATTAACTCAGGGGAAGGGCGAATAAAGGACGGACCTCTCAAGTTCAAAATTAATGAGTTAATTTTTCAAATAGAATTATGGAACTAAAAAGTCAATTTTTCTATAAGAATTAAAATTTAAAATTTGAAAGCAGTAGAAAAGTATTATTTAAAGTAAAATTTCTTCCTACCACTTTCCCCTCCCACCCCCCTTTTTAAAGTGTGTTAAATATAAAACAACGCAACGTTTTAAAATACTTGCTGATTGAAATCGGCGTAGGGATAAAAGGTTTACAGAAAATCAGCAGATGATTTGAACTTGAGAGGTCCGTCCTTTATTTGCCCTTCCCCTGAGTTAATGGGCCCTTTACCACCTTTTATGACTCGACTTCCAGGAAAACACACTATCTTAAAAAGAGGATCAGTATCTTTAGTTTAAATAGGCAATTACTAAACACACTTGGAGATTTCAATATGTTTTTCCCGCACCACTTTTTTTGATATTTGTAGTTTTATTTTGTTTTCGGCTTTTAAATTTTTTGTTTTAAATTTAAAAGAAATTGAGACCTGAATTAATTTTATTTTATTGTTAACCATATTTTAAATTGATAATTTTTTTAAGAATGTCGTAAAAACCGCTGCATATATATTTGATTCACAAATCTTGATTGTGATTATTGTAGATTTAAATTTAAAATGGCGTTAAAATATAACTTAGATGATATAATGTAAAAAAAATGAATAACAATAAAGCTATAAAATGCATGGTCTTAAGAGACTATACAATTGTATGAAATAAAAAAAGTTAATAAATTATTCTTAAGAAAGGTGTTTAAATTACATTTGGATGAATACTTATTAATAATATTATTAAATTTGTCGCTAATATATGCCAATCTCTAGCGTTTCTCTTATATATGCCATTGCACATATTCTAGAATTTCCAATTGAAGGCTTCCTCAAGTATTTTCAAATACTTTAAATCACACTCGAAAGATTACTTAAAGCAAATGTCTACATATTAAGTATGGAAATACGCAGACACAAGAAAGCGAAAATGGATATTTATTGCCAGGTTTTCAGCAAGAAATACAAACTTTTAGTCAAAATTATCCAGTGGACTAATATACAAAAGAATAAATGAAACATAGTCATCAAGTGCCCGAAATAATTTGCTTTAAAATATGAAATAAACTCATTACTATTAGTGCTAACTCTATCATTCCACTAGAATTCCACCGGGCAGCAAATCCAATTCGGTTTTTAATCAATAGCGGATTTAGGTATTTCGCAGTCATAGGCAATCGCCTAAGGCAGTATACAGAATGAGACCACTTTTTCTAATAAATTGGTCAATTAAATTTCATATTTATTTTGTTTAGGTTAATCTTTTTTCTTTCATTAACTAAATAGAAATATATTTCTTTTTATTGATTTATTATGACTCTAGATTTTCCGGCTTTCACATCTCTGCACAGCAGTATTGAGACAAATTTTAGGTATCAATAAATATTCAATTAAATAAGTGAGCATAATGAAAAGAACAAGAAACTAACTATAACTGTCACACATGATACAGAGTTACTTATGCTAGTGTTTTGTAATTTTCAGAATTTGTATTTTTTAGTAACTTATTATGCAACTAGAAAAATGAAATTCTTTAATTTGACGTGTTTGTGGCCTTTTCTCATCCTGGAGACTCTAGGGCATTAACCTTGCTTGCCTTATCGGTAATCTGTTTCCGGTTTTAGTTATAGAACTGTAATTCAATTTTAAAAGAATCGCATTTCAGAGCAATGCATAAACATATTACGTTATCCATTCTTAAAAATTAGATTTAAATATATACATATAAAGTCTATAAAAATTATAAAATTAGTTATCCTTAGAATAATCTATTATTCGAATGATTCTTAATTGTATAAAAGAAATAAATGGTTTCTCTTTAAACGATCTGTGAAATCACATCCATGAAAGCATGTCTTTTGTATAAGAAGAGTTTGCATGATAGCATTTTGTTCAAAATATATTGAGCAAAAAAGATCACAAGATCTCTTAGTCGTATAACACGTGGAAAATAATCAACTTAAAAAAAGAAATTTTCTTTTTATTTATATAAAATTGATGATTCTCTGGTTAATGTACCATCTCATGAAGTCTCATGAAAAACACTAGACAATACTTCGCTATTAAAAACAGTAGAAATGGGAGAGAATTATCAAAAACTGTAACTAAAAATGTAAGTAAAATGAATCTCAAATTTCCCCAGTATGGATATTTTCAATTCGAATATATATATATATATATATATATATATATATCATAGTGCTTAAAAATTAAGATATGACCAGTCAAGAGAATAACACTCCGTATTGACTCGCGTTTCCTTCTTTTTTGTCCACAGAGAATGCCCCATCCCCTTCATTGAAGCCATGAAATCATAACATTTCTTTAATTACCAAATATTAATTAGCAAAATAAAAGCATCTATATATAAAATAGCAGAAATGATATCATATTTTAAATGAAATATATAATTTCAAAATACTCTTCAAAAACGATAAAGTTTTAAAGATCGTAATTTGTAAAAATATTCTCCTCTCTTTGTGTATTTTGCTCTCTAACAAGGTGATCCAGCAGATGCTAGCATGAAACTCATTCAATTTATATGATTTCCAAAAAAAATCTTACTGTTGCTAAATATTTCAAACATAAATTTTAAAAATGAATAATTTACAAAAATGATACTATGTTTTGTTAATTCATTAAGAGCGCAAAAGTCAAGTTAGGACTGTGAGGCGCACTTATATAATTCTCATACCACAAAAATATAGTTCACACAAATTAAAAATATAAAATAAATAACGCCCACGATTGGTTTTTGTAGATTATTAATAATTCCTTAATGAATCCGATGAGTTAAATACGATATTATTTATATTTGTTGTTTCCATTAAGATTACTGAAAATTGAAAGTTTCTCTGACCAAAATGATTAATTAGTTAATAATTTAATACAGTTGCATTTGATAACAGAAAGGGAATAACATTTAAGAAATTACCATCCCACAACGATGCGATTTTATCATCTATACTTATAATAAAGCTCAATGTGTGTGTGTGTGCTTGTGTGGTGGCGCACTACAGGCCAAACCGTTGGACCTACAGCTACCAAATTTGGTACATGTATACCTTGAATGTCGAGAATGTGCACCTTGGAGCCCTTTTTTCGAATTTTTAATTAGAATTTGAATTAATTTAAATGTAAGTGAAATTTCGACGTTTTTCCGCTATAACTTCCGAAATTATTATCGCCCAAACATGATTTTTACATCAATTTAAAGATAAAAAAATAGCTTTCTAATGATGTCAGTGTTTTAATGTATAACTTAAGCTTCTATTTTAACGAATTTTCAAAGAAATATTTTAACTATGTTTTTTTTACCGCGTGACTGGATAAAATAAAAGAAAACAAAGACGGAAGTTCAAATAAAAAACAACAACGATCATCGCAAATTAAATCTAAAGAAATGCAACTTTTAGCACGTGACTGGATAAAATAAAATAAATATGAAATGCGATATTTTCTTTTAAAAATACAAGGCAAAGGATTCTATGATCTTTTGCAATATTTAAATCATTAATTAAACAAATTATCTTTATTTATGCAGGATAGGCATTCAAATTCCGGTCAAATGGCCAGTTTGTAAAATATTTTTAATAGGCATACATATTGTTTAATACTATCTTCTAAATCAATCATTAAAACTGACTTATTTATAAAAGTAAAGAATATTATTAGGAAAACGTGCTCTTTTAGAACTTTCCGTCCATCATCTTAAAGAAAATATTAATTTCAAGTCAATCAAGGCACGGAATTACTTCAAGTCTAATGAATATGTGATTTAATTGAACATTTTAGAAAGCATTACTCATGGCGAACCAGCTGGTCGCCAAAGGCGGCTAGTTATCAATAAATGATAAATAGAAAGTTTTCTTCAAATATTTGCTACAAAAAGATAGAAAGGTTGTGTTTTTTTTTTAAATCAATGTATTGTATGCATGAAAAGAGTTAAAAGGCTCTTGAAGTCAATCGTAATAAAACATAACAATAAAATAAGATATTTAACTGCATCTACCCCTAGCAAAAGTTCACTCCTGAGTTCCCAAAGAATTATCTGACGAAAAAACGCATCAATCAATGTCAAAGATCCCATAGAGAACACCTGCAGTCAGAAATATCCCCGGAAGAAATAGGAGGAAAAGGAAGGGTGTCCCCCGCAAGACGGCAATAAACATCAAACCAGATTTTCAACCCCAGGAAAGCCATTCTTCCCATCCCCTTAATTGAATCGTAAAAGGGATCTGTGAATGGACCAGTTATTCATAGATTACATAATCATTTGAAACCGCATGTCACAGTAATTGGTGCTATTCACAGGAAGTGTTTGTTAGAGTGAAGTAGGGATGACGAATATTTTCAGAACGGTTATTACGTCACCAATATCAGAAAGTCACAGATACCAGTGATCAGTACTTTTCATTGAGAGGTGTGATTCAAATCACACCCTTACCATGATCGTATCGTATTGTTGA
>JAPMOQ010006034.1:156278-261652 GCA_026543055.1 Argiope trifasciata
TAGGCTCTTTCGTTCGCGAACGAATGAGTTAGGCTCTTTCGTTCGCGAACGAATGAGTTAGGCTCTTTCGTTCGCGAACGAATGATCTAGACTCTTTCGTTCGTGAACGAACTGATAAATTGCTTTCGACTCACTACGTCATCATGGGACAAATCGGAAATTTCCGGTTGTATTGAGTGTCAAAGGAAGGCAACTTCTACCTGTACTTTTTGACGCATGCGCTGTTACTTAGCCATATGTAGTTCGTTCCGAGAAGAGGGTATGCACAAAACAGAGAATGGGGGAATGATAACTAATGATTCTCTTCCCCTCTCTCAGAATGAAGACACAGGCTTTGTACTTTTGATCATTTCACAGTTATTGTACTGCTTGAGATTACACAGTTATTTAATGATTTTTAATGCTTTTTTAGAAGCGTTTCTTAGGTCAGTTTTTATTTTATATTTTATTATGAAATATAAGATTGGTTATTTTGACAGTATGGAGTTTTCAATTACGTTTAAATAATTTCTTAAAAATCCAAGCTCACCACTGTTTACTAAGTATAAAAGTATTTCGTTTTTCGAGATTTTACATCATTATAACATTTTTCAATAAATTTTAAAGTAACATTATAAATTAGCATTTTGTCATAATTTTAATTATTCCGCTTTTATTTTTAAATTTTATTTACTTTTATTTCCTGGAATATATGCCAATAGTCTTGTCTACTTAATAAAGAGCAGGATTCACTTAGACCATGAGTTTTTGGAATATTGATATTCCTATTGTTTTATACTTGCACAAATTTGATTGGATTTTTATTGTTTAAGAGCTATACTATTGCATTTATTCCTATAATAATAATAATAAACAATAAATAAACAAAAGTTTTTTTCTATATTGTCGTAATGCGCGTATGTATAGATGCAATATCTGAATTAATTTTAAAAATACTACCGAAAAATGTACTTCAAACTTTTTGAAAATTTATTTAATTAGCGGAAAAGTTGTACTTCAATACAATTCAAAAGACTGGGAAGTAAACGCACATACATTTAATTTTTAAAAAGATGCAAAAAGGGGTTTTGTGCAATTTAATGCAGAAAATTTTTAAATTAGCACCCTTCAACTCAAGAAATAACCACGAGCCAAAACTGTTAGTTATAGTTTCAATGTCAGTCAATCATCTAGAGAATTTTGAATATTGCATACAGGGATTTGATACCGTTTGCACACGCCGGTCCAGATAATCAAATAGACGTCTAAAGAAAAAAAAAATTGGATTTTTTTTATTTAGGGGAAATTAAGTTTTTACTTTCATTCCATTTTTGAAAGCTGTGCATTAGGGCTTATTCAAATTAAAATCAAGAATTTTTTAGATTTAAAAACATTATTTCCAAGTGTGTTTTTTTTTCATGCTTTCAAATTTGAACTATAAATTTGTGTGTTTTTACTGTTGTTGTTGTTGTTATCGGTCACTGACTATCACTGATACACCAAAAGCTCTGACAAACTTTGAATTTATGCTTAAAAAATTTAATTAAAATTTTTCAAAAATTAATTATTTAATTTTAATTTATTTTTAATTTAATTTTTTCTTTATATACTTGACATTGAAATCAAGTTTTTTGAAGATGAACCTATTTAAAAGTTTTGTATGTAAATTTTTATAACATTTAATATTAAAACAAATTGCTTGTATAAAGGCTAAGTTAAAAAAAAAACATAGGTTTTAGATGTTTGGATTGGAAGATAGTGATGTTGCATTATTTAATGAGCCAGACAAAGCTTATTCCATGTCTGCATATTCAGCCTATAATCATGATGTAGTTAAAATAGTACAGTATAAGAGAAAAACCATTTTTTTTCCTTTTTTATTTAAACATTTATTTTATATCTGTAACCTATATTACAATTAATGAACGTTTTCTTTCTTGGCCAGCATCAAAAATTAAACAAGACATTTTGCAATTTACGAGAGCAGTGTAATTAATGTCTGAGTTCTATATAAAAAAAATCTCTAATCGAGAGATTTTCTTTTCAGAAATGAAGATAAAACAACATTGAAATAAGGAGATTCATTTGAAAGAAGAAGTAGCTTAATAAGATAAATATTAAATATTATTACCCCTTATTATTTGTCCTTAGATGCTAATTCGTTCGTCTTCTCCTTTGTGTAGTAACAGACAAGATATAATTAGTATTTTTTAAAAATAAATAATTTATTATGATAGCAATGCTCGTCATTTAAGCAAAATTTATTTCTTATTTTTAAAGGTAAGAATAAAAGAGCATACGGAAAAAAAAGAAGAGTAAAATAAAATATTCGACGTAATTCCTTTTATGACAATAATTGTAGCATAAATAATTTATGAAATATTTTTAAAAAAGTATTATTATTAAAACAAAAAGTAAAATTTAGTATCATATCAGCAAAGTCGTAAATGATTCCTAAATCTTTTACTATTAAAACTCCCTGAAATCTCTAGTATAAAAAAAAATTGCATGCCGCCCCCCCCCCCCCCCCCCTGGAAAAAAATCTCACACTTTCTGATTCTACGAGTTGAACATTTTTACCTCCCCTGAAGCTTTCCTTTTTGCTAGACGAGTATCCAAAATTTGTAGTGATAAAAGAGCCAAACACCATGTAATCAGCTCAAGGTCAACTACCAGTCTTCCTAAGTGATAATGTCCCCCCCCCCAGTTTTCACATTCTTTTGCGGACATAACCACAAACGTCTGTCTTCTTATCTCTATGCGGTTCAAGCATGAAATTAGCAAGTTCCATATTGTCGGTCGCGAACGAAAATAGCCAGGTCCACACAGTTAATGAACTGGAATAGCCGGGTCCACACAGTCGGTTCGCGAACGAGAATAGCAAGGTCCGCACAGTAATTGAACTGGAATAGCCGGGTCCGCACAGTAATTGAACTGGAATAGCCGGGTCCACACAGTCGTTCGCGAACGGTAATAGCCAGGTCCACACAGCTAAAAACGGGAATAGCCGGGCCCACACAGCCATTTTCGAACGAACGACTTATTCAGAAGATAGCGATCCGATTCAGTTCGTTCACTTAGATGACCCGTTTGTTTCGACCCGTTCGTTCGCGAACGACCCACCTCTATAGCATATACAATCAGTCAATCAAACAGCTCAGTTGCATGTGATATGACGTGGTTTTGTTGATGCAAAAGCTCAATGTAGTGATCTGGAATTTCAATTAATTTGTCTGTGAGATGCATTTAATTCGATTGAATTAAAAGTTTTCATCACATATCCTATTAAAATACAAAAATTCTTGAACATATTTCATTTAATAACCATATTTCATTTCTAATATAATTAATAAACTTAAATTAAATTAATAAAGCCAAATATTTCTTTTTCTCATAGAAATGTCTGAAAGCGATAGTGACCTTAATTTTGAAAGTGCAGACGAAGATGCTGATTTTGCATCTGGTGCTAAAAGTAAAGTCAATCTCAAACCTTCATCAAATGATGAGCCTTCTGAATCACCTTTAGTAGAAAGTAGTGCGTCAGCTGGTGTTGTAAATAAGATTGGTGCTAATAATCTAGAAGTAAGTACTGACATAGATGAACGCATAAATATATCATCTGATCAAAATACTACGAGTGATCAGAAAAAAACGGTTGATTCTGCAAATTTTCAATTTAGTGATAAATTACACGATTCAAAAGTGTCGGAGACAGACAGCAACTCAAGTGTCACAGAAAGTAGTAGTAATCCAGACGTATGTGTTGATGCGTTAAAAGAATCAGAATTAAAATATGATAAGAAAATAGATAATTTAGAGCCTTCCTCGCACCAAAAAGTCAATACCACATTAATGAAATGTGAATCTGAGTTACAATCAGATACATCTTTGCTGAAACCTGACAAACAACAAACTGAAGAATCTAAAACTCATAGAGAAAGAGTTATTTTGAGGCTTGAGAAGAAGAAGCAGTTATCAAAGGAATCTCCAATTGAAAATGAAAAGCCTTCTGATTTTGTCAACATTCTGCAAGATCCAAATGAAAAAAAGGTTAGTATATAAAAATTGCAAGCATTTGAGGGGTTAAAATATAATAATTATGTTAAGATTTTTTGTCTATATCTTTCATAATAAACTTATATGTAGTATAAAACTCTTCTACTTGTTAATTATCATAAAAATAATTTTTATTAAAATTACACAATACTGTTTTGTTATTTTTAAACTAGTTTTCATGATATTAAAATTTTTCTTTAAAAGTTTAATGTTCAGGTAATTAAAAAAAATTGGTCAATTTTTATTTTTATTTTAAAGTTAATTAATAATCTTTATTATGTGGCATTGATCCATGCAGAAGGTTTAGCTTTTAAGTGCTAAAAATATTTTGTTAAATTTAATGCAAATGATGTGTATGTTTTAAATGTTCTCATTTTTTTTTTTTTTTTTTTTTTTTTTTTTTTTTATGTACTGCAGTCTTTATCCTGGGGTTTTAGCAGTTGGAGTTCTAGTTTGCTGTCTTCTGCTGCTTCATCAGTATCTACTTTTTCAACTCAAGTTTGTGAGTAGGTTAAAAATAATTAATTGTTTTGGTGGAGATATTTTTTGATAAAGATACTTGCTCTTATTCCTTAGGTATATATTGTATGAATAGAATGTTAAAATCTAAAATTGTGTAGATGGCATATCAAGTAAGTCCTTGTTAGCCTTAACTTAAATTTTAACTTTTACTCAGAGCTATAAAATCTGTAAATATTTTCCCATCTAGCTAGAACGCATGTCATAATATCTGCACTTACTCATTATTTAAAAAATATTTCATTAAAAAAACAGAAATGGCTACACATAAAAAAAGAAGGAAAAGGCTAGTTTTTAAATTGTATTTTTAAAAATGAATATCAACACATCTTTTAACTATGAGTAATTTATAACAAAAGAAAATTAATCTGCTTTAAAGTAAATAAATTTCTTTTGACATAGTATAAAAGTGAATAGCTTGGATAAAAAACAAAGAAAAGCAAATCAAGAAAGATTAGGCAAGCCTTTCATTAAAGCAGAGTTTCCCAACCTTTTTTTGAACTGGCGCCTCCTTTTCTAATAAATATTTCAATATAGCCCCACTCCAGATAAATTAGAGCGTGCATAATGCATGGTGAAAACAAGAATTAAAAAAAATTCTAATAGATAGAAGATTGTTGGAATTGAAACTACTGAATTTCTTCTTTATTTAAAAAAAGAGGAATAAAAATTTTAGCTTACCTGTCATAAGTACAAGCAGGGATTTTGATGATACGAATTAATTCATAATAAACTGTTGCTTTCTAAATAAATAAATTGACAGTCTCAGAGACCCATCAAAATGCATACTTAATTACACTAAAAAGTATTTTTATTAAAATTTAAAGACATCAAATTTCTAAATTAATGAGAAGGCTGAATTTGATGCATTTTAAAGAACTTGTTAATATCAGGCTCGATTTCACTCAAAAACAATCGCAAGTCGCCACATTCAGTAACATGGAGCCGATTTTTCTTTTTCGTTACCAATGTTGCCTTGGCACTAAATCCACGTTCTGCCAAATATGAAGAGGGGAATACTATTAAATATCTTTGAACAATCGACGATAATCCTGAATGCAGTTGCGAAATAGATTTCTGCAGCCAAAATTCTTGGTAGGCATTCTTGAATTTAATTTTTAGATCCTCATTTGTCGTCAGTTCTATTAGTTCTTCTAACTGAGGTGATCCTGCTGTGTTGGCATTGAAAATTGAAATTGGCATTGGAGAAATGGATCCAAAACCCAGTCTGGTCTGTCTATGCTTAAAATGTCTTGGAATCGCTCCTTGAAGTTAGTGTACACTATATTTGGTCAAGCCTGTAACGTCCCTTCATGCCAGATCAACGCCCCCTAATTTTCTCTGGGTCTATTACCGCCCCCTGAAAGCTTCAAATGCCCACAAGGGGGCATTATCACCCACGTTGGAAACCTATGCATTAAAGGAAGGAAAATAAGAGCATCGTGCAAGTGCCAAACTTGGCAACAATCAGAACAACTGATTCGTACCAAATTCATGTTTGTGATAGCTTGTAGAGAAGCTGCAGCTTTGGGGCAAGTTGTGCTCTTAGACCTGTTTCACTAAAAATCCTTAGCATATGTAAGCCTGGTGCATGCTAAATCTGACATCATGGGCTTGATCCCCTTACGTCCGATGTGGTAATTTTGAGAAGAGGATATCAGTCGAGTGTCATTATAACAGTGTTCAAAATTATAGATTATCCCAAAATATCCCTCATTTGCTATGATTGCTTACTAAATCATATCCTTTCAAATTTAATTTAACTCTTTATATTTTTCTGGCATTGATACTTTTACAAGAGCTAAAAAAATGTTTTTTAATAATAAATCGAGTAATAAGATGATTACCATTGAATTGCCTTTGAGAACAGAAATACATTAAACTTATAACTAAATATAATTTAAATTCAAAGGTGGTACATATAATTAATTACCACTGCTGTTCATGGGGCAAGGATTTTAGTAAAGAAAATTAAGTTTCACTGTTTGTCCTTCAATTTTAATTCTCGAAGTAGTTTACCGAAATGAAATACCACTGTATTGTGCTTTTTATGTCCAAGAAATATTTATATTTAACTACCAAAACTTATTTATTTAATTTAAATATATTTAATTTTAAAAATGAACATGGAATTGTTGATGCAGTTGGAATTTCTTTTAATTTGAAATATTCCTGTTAGTGATAATTTTATGTATATTTTTACATCGGTTTCAAAGTGCTGATTATTAGAATGCTTTAATTAATGCTATTTTAGTTTATTTTTAAACACAAAATGTTAGGATCTTGTTAAAAATATTGCATCAGATTGCAGCAATTTTATTTTTAGGTAATATAGGAATACATCTAGCCATTCTATGAATCATTCAAATGCAAAGTGAACTTCAAACTTTATGATATTACAGAATTTGAATTCTGAGTATTCTGTGATTTCTACTTAAAAAATGATTAAAGTTGTTTTAAATTTCTTAAAATTAAATAGTAAGTATCTTTACCAATAAACATTCAATGATATTTTTATAATTAACTCTCAGTGGTAGATATGCTTGCCATTTTCAGTTTCCTGTGAAAAATCTCTAAAAATTATATTTACCAACCCTTATTTCACAATTTAATTGGCCAATCAGCGAACTGTTGACAATTTAGTATTTATATCATCACATCATGATTAAATTCCAAAAAGTTTAATTTGCTGATGGCCCAGAATTATACCCTATAAAGGGTTAAGGGGTATTTGGTTTTGGTTTTCCTCTGTTGTACTGCAAGTAAAATTTCATTGTTATCATTTCTCTGATGAGCACTAACTTATGTATCATAATTTATTTATTCGTTTTATCTCTTATAAAATACTTTTTCCCCTTCATTTTTATTGTCTATGGAATAATAGACAAACAGGGTTGAAAATGATGAAATAAGTGTTTTTAATAATTTTATCTTGGCTAAGTATGATAAATGTAATAATTTCTGCCACATTTTTGATGATGCTTCAAAATTAGATTAATTTAATTATGCAGCTTAATTGTATTCCTACTTAAAGCTGCACATTTATTGTTCAAGTGGAAATAATAAATTTTACTTGTATCTATAGACAAAAAAAAAAAAATCTTTTTGACTGACTACAGTGCTATTTCTTTGAATAATTCTGAATATATTTAATCCTTTTTTTAATGTAATTGTTTTGAAGCAATATATTTTTAGTGATCCTTATGTAATCTACAACTCCAAATATTTTATGTATGTATTGTGAGCATGTGTTCTGTCAAAGATTTCTGCACAAGAACTAAAGAAACCAAAATAATTTCCTAAACCATGTTTATATACCTTACTTACTCTGTATGTGGATCCAGATTTTTTTTTTTTACTACTACTTTAAAGCTGAATAGAAACATTTCATTTATCCTGAAGAGGGAAATGGGGAATCTTATTTATTTTATAAAGAAAGGAATGTGGTTATTGGCAGGGGGGGGAATGGGTGTTTAGGAAATATAGATTTTTTCAAAATGTTATTCTACTTACTTGAAAATTTTTTGTTTAAAAATGTCTTGTCTTATGATTTTCATATATTTGCTTCAGCTCAAGGAATTGGTAGTGTCCTTGAAACCGTTGAAAGTACCTTAGGTGCTCCTCCACCTGAGGAGCTAGCTCAGACTTTGAATGAGAAAAAAGGTATTATGTATTTTATTTGGAATTTGTTCAGATTTTTTATTATTAGTTAACATTTAACATTAATTAATTTTTTAAACATTAGTTATATTTATTATTACTTAATTTTTAATTATTTAATGCTTTTCTGGTTGATTACTTAAATATATGAATTGTTTATTTTGTAAATTAAGTTCATTTTTAATGATATATTTTATTTCTGTGATAATTCAGCATAAAGTTTTTATTCATAACTATTCATAATTGAATATCTTTAAAAAAGTGCATAAAAATTGTTAAACAGAAATGGGTAGCAGTTGATTGTAAAAGTGGTGCAAGTCCAAATTTCATATACTTGTGTGACATGATATATGAAATTTGTTTTATTTCATGTTTTGAAGATAAGCTTATTTATTTTATTTTCTTCTAAAAAAGGATGATTTCATATTATTATATTGATAGGAAAAAGGATAATAGTAATATAAATAAGAAAGAGTAATAAATGAATATCATTTTATAGCTATTAAAATACAAAATAATAGCAATATTTGTTTTACAATTTATAAATATAATTAATTTCTGTACTAAAAAATGCTAATCGTATTTTATTCCTTCTTATTATTTGTAAACATTAAACTAATGCAAGATATATATTAAGTTAATTTTAATTTTATATTTAGCTTTTGTTAATTGATTAATTATGAAAATAGTGTAAGTTCATTTACAATCTCTGAATATATATATATATATATATATTACTTGGTTTTCCATTAATTTTTTAGGGCTCCTGGTTTATTCAGTTGATTCAATAAGCACCAAGCTCTATGATAAATAAGATGCTAAAAATTCATTAAGATGGTTATATTCCCAGTTTTGCTTGGCTATTTTTAGATTATACCATGATCACCATTATTGAGTCACCAAGATGGCAAAATTAGTTTTTGGAGTTTTAATCAGAGAGCTATGCAAACGAACATATACTATCAAATTTACCTCAAAGAAATGGGTGTAAGCAAATTACATAATGATAAATTTGTAGATAGCCAGACTTGACATATTTAATTTATATTTTTATTTAACAATATGTTAACTTTTAATTTTTGTAAAACAAAGCGGTGGGGGGAATGGACATAAATGCTTTCAAAATAAAAGGTTCATATGATAAAATAAATGTCTTAATAAATTTTTGAGGAATGCTGTTAATGTAAAATTAGAAAATTTAGTGGTTATTGGAATATGCACTTTATTCTTCTTAAACACACACACATATAGTTACACAATAATGACATAATATTGCAATTAGCTAAATTTTACTTAGTTAAAATTTTGAAACTTTCAAGCTGATAACAAAATCATTAAAGTTGCTGAATTTGATAATTATGTCACAGGCTTATTTTGCAATATATCTTGAAGTAAATAAGAAAACATTAGATAATCATTAATAGTATATAGAGAAGTTATGAATCTTGTGAAAATACTTTTTGAAATTATTTGGGGCTGATGAATATTGTCCTGGAATTTTTCAAAAAAGGATTTGCTGTTATGTTCCCCTCTTCGTTCTTAAAAAATAGGAAGCAGCGACTAGCCCTTAATGTATCCATATGTCATTATGGATACATTATATTTATATGAGATCAAATTTTTTGAAATGGGATCAGTTTTTTCTGATTGGGAAATTTTTGCAAAATATTTTATTAGAGAATGAATTATAATACTGTTATTTTCCACTAGTTTTTATTAAAAATAGAGGATAAAAAATTGCAAGCAACATTAATAATATATCTAGATGTAGTGAACTTTTATTTGAAATCAAAATTGGTTTGATTTCACCTGGGGAATTTTGTAACAAAATTTTCTAATAGTAAAGGCATTATAAAGGAATGTGTTGCAATTTCTCAAAAAAAGAAGAAAAAAAAGAAAAAAACTAAATAAATTAATTAAAAATAGAGTAAAGAAGGTTATGATGTATATAGAGAGAAATTAACGATACATATATATATATAGAGAGAGAATGAGGCCAAGAGCTTTTATGTAAAATAAACATTGAAAAATCAAATCACTGATTGGTCTTGGAGAATTGTTCATAGGTTTTCTTTATGTTAAATATATTGCTTTTTATTAAATATATAAATAGCATCTTTTTATAAATGTTGTGTTATCTGTTAAATAGGAAATTAAGAAATCTAATATTTTAGAAATACAAATAAAGCTATTAACATAGTAATTATTAAATTCTTTTTTTAATGTAAATGTGTTATTTGAATAAGAGGCAAGAAATAGTTATTTACTCTTCGTAGCTTTATTAAGTGTATTTTTATGTTTTGCTAGCTAACTGGGTAAAAACCCAGTTCATTGCTGCCCTGAAAAAACAATCTAGAAATACCATTTGGAATTTAAAATAGTTATCTTGTTTAATTATAAATGATAGGAAGAATTATACTTATTTTCTTGTCGGTAATGAATACATTAATTGAATTTGAAGGATATACAAAGAAGCATAAATAGTATTTATTCTATTTTTATTATTCTGTTCAACAATTAACTATTTATTTTAATATATTAGATTTGTGTATTCTTTTAGAATTGTAAAGCTTGATGTTTTTTCAGAATGATAAAGAAAGAACCTATTAACTGTATCTTGTGATTTGTTTAATATTTGTTCAAAATTCTAAAGTTTAATGTTAGAAAATGCGATTAAAATGTTTTCATTTAAAATTGGTTTATAAAAACATAAAAAATATATTTATTCCATAAAGTCTGTAATATAGTTGTAAAGATATTTTTTTGAAAACAAAGAGTGCAAAACTATTTGTAGTATAATATTTTTGGAACTTACTGCAAAAAATGCTAAAATTTTATTAAATGTTTAGTTAAAATTTCAAATCTATAGGATTCCTCCTCCCCTAAAACTTTCTTGCACACTCTTTAATAAAATTATAATCTCAGAGAAATACTTACATAGCAATTATTACAATAGTTAAGAAAAATTAAGTCTGAAATTTTTTGATGACTGAACATTAACATTTAAAATTGAAGATGGTTTTTAAATTTTACTTAAGTTTTTTCTTCTATATTAATGTGTTAAAAGAAAATTATAATCATGAGAAATCTTCAAACAATAAATATTTTTCTATAATATACATTATATTATTTTATTATTGCATTCCTCCACACCTTTCTTTTTTTTAGTTCGCTTAACATCTATTTAAAAATAATTATTTATTATTTTTTAATAATTAAGAACATTATAGTTAGAAAATTGATGGATTTGTATTAAAAATGAAGCTGTCTGGTAACGAATTCCTGAATTAAATTTGTCAGGAGGTCTATGATTTTAATTTCAGTTTATGTAAAAATGTGCTAAAATGAGATTCCTCATAATTGTTCTCATAATTCCTCATTATATTACTGAAGTTTAAGGAAAATTTGTATTTGTCATTTGATAATAGTTTAAATTTATTGAGCAATCAAAGAAAGGAGGGGATTGTTACTATGAAACTTAATGTAAATGTTATTATTTATTTTCAACTAAAAAAATGAACAGTAAAAAAAAAAGCCTCTTTAGATCTATTAACCCTAAATGCTTATATTCAGTATCAGACTGTAACACTATTTTTGTCGTAATATAATTAAATATACATTATTTAATGTCTGTTTATTCTTCTGTAGCATACTTTAAAACATAAAGGTAACTTTAAGGAATAGTGAGATGCCTCTATCATATTTTTTGAAAAGATTTTTTTATAAATGTATTATTTTGCTGTAAATGTTTTATATGGGTATTTGAATTCATAAATCCAAAATGCAATTTCTGTATTAATTACATAAACTTACAACTGATGTGCTCAGAAACCAATATCTTATTTCAAGTAGAATTTTAAAAATTCATCACTTACAATTTCTCAAAAATTGAAAATGAGAAAATGAGTTTTTGATTTTTGCAGCCATTGTTCAATTGTGTTGCAATCTGTCAAGGAGGTGATGAGTATTTAGTGTCAGAAGTCATAATTATTTCAACACATAATAATGGAGATTTTAAATCTATATTATGATATAGAGGTCTCAAAACAGTGTTTATGCATAATGGGTGCAAAGTATGCTTCAGCACCATTAGGGCTTTCTGTGTAATTAAAAGTAGGTTAACATAATATTTTCTTAATTTTGAAATATAAAGATGTGGATGGGAAAATCATGTGGCGATTTGAAAAAACAGTCCTTGTTTCTTGGACAACAAGCAGGAAATACCAAGTACCAATGTTTCTTACTGAATGGGTTAATAGGAATACAAAATTTCGAATATAATAAAATTTCAAAGATTTTACTTATGAAGTGAGTTTGAAATATATTTCTTTAATTCACATTTGATTATTTTCCTGAAAATCCTGATGCTATTAATGAAAAAGAAGAGAACAGATTTCATTAGAATATCAAGCAAATAGAATGTGATAATTAAGAAACATCGATATGATGATGGTGAACTACAGTTGCATATTACATAGATAAGACCCACATACTGTTTACAAAAAACAATAACCAAAAGAAGCTTTCAGAGGAAAGGATAATATAAGGCCATATGCTTACTAAGCTGTATTCAAAATGCTATCAGCTTTTTTATGTATAATTTAAAAAACCATTTTCAGTAGTTTGATAAATAATGAATTTGTAAATAAAATGTTTTAAAAATAATTACTTTATTGCATTTTTAAAAAATAAACTGAAGACTTTTTTTCCCCAGAAGATTTTACTTGATTTATAATTGGAATTTCATTCTTCAGATGTGTTTTTTCTCCCCATCTATCAATGCTTAAAAGAAGCAGTTTCTTATATTCAGAAAATTCAGTTGGACTTAGTCATTTACTCATGTGCTTGCTTGCACACAGAGCTTTAATCCCTAATTTAATATTGATGGAATAATAATTATTTCAAATAACATACGCATTTAAATTTTGTTTGTATAGTTGATATTTATTTATAATTAAATAAATTTTAGTTATAATTTGACTGAAGCAGCTATGTATCAAAGATGCCTAGTATATAAAATAAATAACGTTTTAAAATACTTTATTTATTCAATATTTTAAATTTCTTATTACTTTTTTTATTTGAAAAAGTACTATTAAAAAAATAGTCAAGTTTTTATTTAATTCTATTTCGAAGCTGAAACAAAAGAATCTACAACTGTTGAGGAAGAGAAAGAAAGTGAAGGAAGTGGCCTGTTGTTAGGTATGTCTTCTTGGACTAAAGTTTTGGAAAACACGGTAAGAGTAATCTGTTTATATTTTTTTCTGACTTTTTGTTTTATTATTTTAATCTAAAAACATAATTTGAGATTTTATTTTTGACATTAGTATTTTATATTTAACAGTGTTGTGAGTGTAAAGTTCAAATTTTGTGAATTTTTTTATTTTTCAAGTATAGTTATTCAACATAACAATTTACTAGTTAAGGTCTAAAAAATTTAAAATAGTGCTCTCCTCATTTTTTTTTATTTTTAATGTTCTCTGTTAACAAGTTTGTATGTATTTTAAATCTCTGGTGTTTTAAGTTTTCATTTTGAATTTTAAAAAATTTTATTTGATTTAATAAAAAGAATTATTTTAGGGTTCTAAAGTTGTAATGGGTGGATTGGATGCTCTAGAACTTATTGGTAAAAAGACAATGGATATTCTCACTGAAGGGGATCCTGGATTGAGAAAGAAACGAGCTGCTTTTTCTGGTGGAACCAATCTTTCAGAGGTTTGTCCATGAAATTTTTAAAATAAAATTTATGAGAACTAATTCCTCCTCCCTCCCCCTAAAAAATACAATGAATTTTACCGATTATTTCTTGCAGACATGCTACTCAAAATTTTATGAAAGTTTTTTATTTAACTTTTTTTTATTCTTAATTTGTTTTGTTGGTTTATTTGACTTTTTAGCTGGATATTACTATAATAATAATTACTGTATGCTTATTTTAGTGGTCAGTTGTTATTTTTAAATATCCTAACTAAGTGTAGCAGTATGTTTTTGCCTTTCAAATTTATTATAGCAAAACTAATTAAATTCATTATCCTGAAAAAACCCAACTTCATAATGTATAGAAAGACCTTTCAGAGAAATTTCCATCAAGTTTTCGACAAAATAATATTTCATGAAATCTCTGTGCCCTTGACTCTGCAAATGTGATAGTTAAACAACAGAAACACTGAGGAATGAAATTATGTGATGGCATATGTTAAACTAAATTTCTGCAGTAAATATATTCTTTAACTAACTAAATAAATCGGATGTAAAAAAAGAACCAAAATAAGGCTAATAATGAATTTCCACTGAAAGAACATATTAAACACATAAAAAATTATATTGAAATTTAATTTAGTTTTTCAGATTTATTATACTGAATAAAATAAGTTTTATGTTAAATATATCTATAAAAAAACAAATGCAATTAAAGAAATAAATTTTAAATATTTCTATGAATTTCAGTGTGAAATGCACTAGAACAAAATATTACGTGCTTTCTGTAACACTGCATTTTTTTTTTTTTTTTAATTTTCCATTGAAGGATGATTTATTTTTCTGACATAATAATTATTGTTGCAAATGGCATCTTTCACCAACCAGAATTGACATCAGCTGTTATTCTGTTTCCACTTGTGCAAATGTATTAAAAAATTGATATAATGTGTTATTTTTGTGTCATGATTCAATGTTTTTTTAATTTAGTTCAGCTTAGCTATTTTTTGTTTAGTTATTGTATTTTCAGAATATTTCGGTATTTGATTTGAAAATCACATATTGCTGATAAATTTACATGCACGTAAAAGTGCCTAGTAAATTTTTTTTTTTTTTTTAAAACAACAAGATGCTGGAGCACCATATGAAAAAATATTCTTTTTTGTCTCTTGAAAAAGATAGTACATATTAATTGTGTATATATAATATACTATATAATTCTCTTGTATAATATATACTCTCCTTGTATAATATATTAAAAGAAGTATGAAATTTGTTTAATGCTCATAATGTAATATAATATTTTAATGTATATTCATTTAAATGCACAGTATTTTATTATCATTATTGTTTATAATTTCTTCTTCTTTTGATCTAGTTTTTAAGAGAAATTAAAGCCAGAGCAGATGAACAGTCTAAAGAAAACTCTGAGGATGATGCAGATAATATACATTACAGCCAGATTTTTGATGAAAAACAAGGCTTAGTTCATCTTGAAGCACTGGAAATGCTATCCAAGCAAAGTCAGGCTAAATTTCAAAGACTTTTATTGAGACACTCTAAACATTCAGAAGTCAAAAAAAGATTGGAAGAGATAAAATCTATTTGCGAAAACATACCATTTTTGGATGATCCTTCAGGTGAATTATTATTGCTACCATTTTAATAGTTCTAGAAATTGGTTGAATTGACCTTTCACGGTCTGTTATTGACTTGTTTGCTTCTTCAATATTGTATTGTTAAAATTGGATATGCATTCAAGCAGAATTGGTCTTTCAAGTAAATAGTTTTTATTGATTGTTTTAAATTTTTATGCCGCGATTGGTTTACAACTTAAAATTGAAAAGATTTTTGAAACAAAAGAGCTTTTCATTTTTTCATTAATCTAAATTTTTTATATTTTACTCTACATGTTAAGCATTCATTTATGAATTGAATCCAATTAATAAAATTTAAAAATTCCTCGATTCTAATTAGAAAAAAAAATATTTATGGTATGGCAGTGGGGTAGCTTAGGTTTCAGTTGCTCATGGCATTAGCCAAATTCAGTGCACTCTTAATTAAAAATACAAAATTTACAGAAATTCTAATAAGCATTCCGATATTTAAAAAAATGGCTGTTGTGTATTACATAGATTACAAATAAAAGAGTAAAGTATGCATTTTTTATAATACTGGGTGAATTTGGTCTAATATACCAAATGAAGAAAAATAATAAAACATCCATATAAATCATAAAGTGCTTATGACAGATAATTTGAATATGCTATTAACCAGATTAAAGTCTTAATTAAAAATATTTTTGACATACCTACATGTAAAATAAGTATGTATTTTGAGAGAATAAGGGAAAAATCGTATAAAATGGCACTATTTTCATCACAATACTTATATTAAAGCCAAATTAAAAGCACTGAAACTTTTGCAAATTGAAAAATCAAATTGTCGTCTAAATCTTTAATATTAAATACCATTCTTGTTACAATATGTTAATTTTACTAGTTCATTTCATCAGCTTTCAAAATCTCAGACAAACTATATCATTCTTCTAATTCAGCTGAAGTTTAATCTTTCATGTGCAATGCATCTCTGAAATCGGCACTCATCTAAAAATGTTTTTAAGGGACTATTTTTGCTTCTGATATTAATATCTTTGCCATCTTAAGTCTGCTGTATTAGTTATGTTCAAGGATGAAATTTTTTAAACCAAATAAGATAAGTGTCTCTTTTTCTGTTTTAAAAATTAAATTCTAAATACAATGGAAATAAGTCAATAACCATCTTTATATATATATAAAAAAAATATTGGCAGATTTATTTACATTTTGTTTTATCCACCATCTTTACTGACTTTTCAAAGAATGGCTAGTTCAAATAACTCCAATTTCAATAGAAAGATTAAATTTCTCCTGAACTGGTAAATTTGACATATTGTAGCTAAAATAATATTTGTTAACTAACATCTCTGTAGCTACAACATGTCAAATTTATTTAAGGCTAAAGAATTTAGCATCAATTCAATTTTGCCAAAGTTTTGGCACTTTTGTTTTGACATTTATCCAGATATCATGATAAAATTATAACTTATTTTCTTATCACACGGCGAAATATCGTCCACATTTTTCTTCAGTAAGCGACCACGAAAGTGACATCACTTCAAAGTTTCACATAATTGGTTGAATTTCGTTTGCAAACAGTATTTCTTCACTATCGTCGGCATTTTCAAGCTGGTTAAAAAAAGTGAACGATAGTGAAAAACTTGCTTGACCGGTTCTTGAGGGTAGAAACGAGAAAAGTGCAGATGATATTTTGCTGTGTGATAAGGCCTTTATGTGTTTTAATACGTATGATATAAACACAACATATATATGCACAAATAATACAAAATTATGGTTGCAAAAAATTTAGAACATGTAGTGAAACACTAGCAAAATGAATATAAAATACTAATCAACTTCCAATTAGATCCTGAATTAATTGTATTGGTTTACAGTGTGCCCACTAAAGTCCCTTGCTGTGTTAATGTTGGAATAACTGCTGCTTTTTTCATAAAACTGTTTTTTAGATATAATTAAGTAGTCATGCTCTACTGAATGAAATGACGTGGGCAGTTTTCCATCTAGTAGAAAACTGTAAAGACAGCATTCCTATCTTAAAAACAGAATGAAATAGGGGGGAAAAAGTGATTTACATAGATGTAGAACATCATAGATTTGGTATGGAAAAACACCTTGGGATGTTCAAACTTGATGTAAGATGATGCAAGAAGTTCTTGAGATGTTCAAACTTCTTGCTGCCAGCTGCAATGCACATTTGTATCCTTGTCTGAATTTCACATTGCACACATTAGAGCGTAAAGAGTGACATGCTATCACAAGCATCCGTAATGTCAACTTTAATATCTTGCAATGTTTGTAAAGAGGTCATATATACCTGCTGTTTCAGGTACTCCCTCAGAAAAAAGTCAATTGGAATCAGATCAGGTTACAATAGAAGCCAGTTTTCGAAACTACCAAATAATACACAGTTATTTGGTTCTGGAATTCCTTGATGTGATACTGTTGATACTTGTGAACAGGCATGCCATTATGTTGAAACCATAGATTCTACAGATTAAATAACATTTTGTTCTCCACAGTATTGGGTATGATGGTGTCTAGAAATTGTAAATATTGTGCACCCGTTAAACATGCCATCATAAATTAATGAATTGATCAGCTTGCTATTGTAAATTGCTCACCAAAGGGTAATAGAAAACTACATTTAATGATGAACGGTAAAACGTAGGATTTTCCAGCAATCAGCAATGACTTCTTTGCCTGGTGTACATATCATTCTATTAAAAGCATGACACAGCCAATAACACTATATGTCCCAATAATATTGGTTGGACCTGTATCTAATAATAATGTGGTTGTGCCATGTATAATATTGCTCGATATCCCATTCTAGTAAATATGTTGAGGTGTTGTCGGTATGAATGAGCACTTTGATTAGGATTTTCCAAACCTGACTTTTTGGAAGGTCACAGCTTTCACTGATTTCTCTTGTGCTGTATTTTGGATATGGGAGGGCATATGCTAACACCTCATCTGATTGAATTGTTGTCTTAGCTTTGCTAATCTGATGACTTGTCTTAGTTTGTCATGTAGACTGACTCCTTTAAAGGTTTCACAATGCTTAGGATGGTTTAATGAGAAGGATGCAGGCCTGCAGGGAAACACTATAGATGATGCCTCATTCACCATACAGCAAATTGATCTCTCAATACTGAGCATTAAAAAATCCTCCATGATTATGACTATCAATATATTAAAACCCCAAGAAGATATCTCTTTTATAGTTATCTCAAGTGACAGGTGTGACATTTCTTGCATATTTGCATCCTGCAAAACTTTCGAACAGCATTGAGTTGATGTGGCGTTATTTTACAAGATCTACTTTATTTATAAAGACAATAACTTCAAGAATATAAGCCTTTGGGGTTTCATGCAGTCCTTTTGACCGGGGATGACAAGCGATTATTATTGTGATGCAAACTCTGTGACTTGGTTCTTTTGAAAATAAATCAATGCATTCTTAAGAACTTCAATATGATAGAACAAGAATATGAGTTTTTAACTTTTCCAACACTTCAAGCTGCAAAATTTTTCAGAATTAATGCATTTATTTTTATATTATTAGATAATTTTTACTAAAATTATGACAAAGATTCAGTTTTACATGTCACAGAAAAATTAATTATGTCATAATTTTAATATATCTTTGAATCAGATTTTATGGTATTGCTTGTCACAATGTACTAAACATATTAGTAAACATTATTAATTGTAAATTTTGATAAATTAGTTTCGAAGACCTCTGAATGGCTTGGTCTATTTCATATAAAGCTTAAGAGCAAAAAGTAATAAGATTGCTTTCTCATTATTCACACACACGATTTATGAAAAGATTTGTATACATTTTTGATTTTTAGTTAGTACAGTTAGAAATCATTTTTGATTTATATTTTCCTAATATATTTAAAAGTTTCCTACTAATAAATATCTAATTTTTGGGGTATTTAAATTATTAAAATTAGAATAGAGAACGTTTTCTGTTTATCATAAAACTTTTAGACTGATTTTGTGAAACTTATTTTCCAACATTTTTTAAATATTCCTACGATACATTTTGTATCCAAAGGCTGTCTACATGTAATATTTCTTGTGTGGTTGTTGTAATATTTTAAATGATATCAATTCCAAACTTTTTAGATGTTAATTAAATTGATTAACACTTTCAGTCTTTGAAATCCTCAATACAAAGGCTCAGAAAATATAAGGGTCAGGTTTTTTAAAAAAAAGAACAAAGATAGGCATTTTTTAAATATTTTTTATACTTGCCTTATTCTTTTATGTTTTACAAAACTGATCCAAACATCAGTTAGGAATATGGTATTAAAAACACCACATAAATATGGTAACAACATGGCCGAATTGCACATGCTCGTTTTTCCTAAGTATTCATTTATCATCTGCACCTTGAAAATTCAAGAAAGCATATTTTAAAATAAACAGTTTTACTCATCTGAAACTATTGGGATGGAAAGAATAATTTTGCTAAAAATCTCTCAATGTAATGATCACAAAAATAATTTTTATTATGATTTGTCAAGTACTTTTAACATACCACAAATATAAAGTGTAGTAAGAAAATTATGTATTATTCTAACCATAATTAAAACTATTCTTTCAGAGTGTGAAAATTTTGAGGATTTTGAGGCTGTTTTTAAAAAGTACACTCTTGAATTGAGTTTTCCATTGAATGTAGAAAACATCATAAATGTAAGTTCATATTTTTTTTCTCTTTGAAGTGCTATGAGCTTTATGCAAGGATTTAAAAGTTTTAATTATTTTAATATTCTTTTTACTCGCCAAATAACTTTAATATGAATAATGCATTATAATTAAATTTAACACTTTCATAAGCATCATAGCTTAGTTTCAACAAACTAAATTACATGATAATTGAGAAGCTGTGCTTCAATTTAGGTTAACTTAAGTATATTCCTTATGAAATTTTTGATTATAATAAATGAATTCCCTAAATGTAGTAAATCAACTTTCCTAAACAAAATTATAATATTTTATTATATACATTTGTTACTTTTTATTATTATTATTATTATTATTTGTAAATGTAAATATTTTTTATTTGTTGAAAATATCTTTTTCAAAATAAATTAATATACATTTATGATTTGGCATCATAATTTAGACCCAACGAAAAATTAGTGAAACTATCAGTAGTTATGAAAGTGCTTCAGAAGACATGCAGAGCCCACCTAAGGTAAGATTATTTTGGTGATAAAGTAATTTAATATTTTTTGTATTTTAAGGTTACTTTTTCAGATTTCTTAGAAAAAATAATGCAAATATTTATTTGTTTGTTAAAACATGCTTTAAAATCAGATACAGAGATTTAATTTATTTATATTATTGGACATTAATTCAAAAACTTTCTCAATGTTCGTCTATTTTGAATTTTATTCTGCAACTCATTATCTAAATGTATATTTCTTCAAAATGATATTTGCTTCTTTAAAATGTTTTATTTATTCTTGTGTTAAAATTGAATAAAATATTTTAGCCCTGTATTGTGTGAAATATTACAAAAAAGAAAAGTTAATAGGAGATTGCAATATAATTAATTCAATAGAATTTTAAGTATTTCCTGAAATAGCCTAACAATGTTTTATTTATTAATTTTAGTATGCTCTTGTAAAATGAAAGCTCACTTCTCCCTTTGATTGACATTGAAATCTAATATAAAATACTGTAATCTAAGAATATAATTTTTTTTTTTTATTTTTTGTAATATTGAATATTCTGATAAATAAATAAGTATCTATTTATTTATTCACATTCATTATGGGATGTTAATTAGCTGTTAAAGTTTATATCGTAAAATGAAATTTGTGATATTGCGATATAAGGAATGATTCCTGCAATATATTTTTTACACAGGGACCTTTAATGTTTTTGCTGTGGTTTCAGTTAGGATATTTCAAATACTTTCAGTCATGTTTCATTTTTTAAATGAAAAATGTATTTCATAATTTTTAAGTTGTAATCTGAAATGTCGAGGAATAAAAGTGATGCTCTAGTGGCTGAACAATGACAGTGCTCTGCACAGGTACTGCAATCTGGGGAGGGGGGGGGGAAATCTCATATTCTGTTTCACATTATTGCAGTGCTAATCAAATAGAAAATTTCCTTCATTACCATTTTGTATATTAAAAGCGTTCCTTCCCTCATATTTTCTATTTTTCTTTCCTTTTTAATCAAGTTAATGAATGAAAATAGCCACATGCAAATAAATGGGAATAGACAGTTAAGAGGAAAAGACAGAAAAAAATCAGTAATAAATAATTAAAAAAGTAACTGTATTTGGCAAGTATCTAAAATTCAAAAAGATTTTTTTAAAAAACAATATTACTAAACTAATAAAGTATCTTTTAATCTGAAATAATTGCCATTAGTCTTGGTTTGAATTATATACAGCAATATTGATTTCAAAGTTTGTACAAGATAACCAGCCGACCGTAAAATCAGGAATCATATGGAAATTCCAGAAGGTTGGGGAAAAAAATGTATTATAAAATTAGAATATTATAAATCTGTAATTCTTATCGGACATATTAATTTGATGTTGTTTTTTCGCAAGTAGAATGAAACAGTATTGGCAACTAATGAAAATCAAACTTTTTCTAATAGTCTATAAAAATCTATGGAAAAGTAAGATTAACAAGAAATACTTAAATTTTTTTGCATAAATGTATAAATATATATTTCCACTAAAAGCTTTTGTTTGATTTTTTTATTAGAACAAGTTATTAATGTAATTAGTGAAAAGGGTTTAGCCTACTATGGGAAAAGGCAGCCTAATTAAGGCCTACCTCCTGTCACTACTATGAGTTTAAGCTTTAACCTGTTAACTGGGTAGTTAACTTATATTGCTTTTTTTTTTTTTTTACATTGAAACATTTTGCCATACTCTTAACAGGTTAAAAGGTCTCTTTTATTTAAAAAGATATATATGGCACTTATAAACATAATAATGCTGAGGATAAATTCAGTTTGAGTTGAATTTCAAAAGAATTTTAAACATCAGGTTTTTGTTTGTTTTTGCTCTTAATAAAAATTTTGATAATCTGAACTATTGTGATTTAATTTTTTTCAACACAACAGTGGAAATTATAATTGACATTTTTATTTAAATCTACAAAATATTTATTTTTATCAATCCTGCATTTAGTATAAATTATGGGAGAAGTGGAACAGATTTCATTAAAAAATAAATAAATAATGAGAGAGTATAAAAAATCTAACAGTGTGTTAGATTTTTACACTTAAACTTTTCTTAGCAGGCATTCAAATGTTTAATGTGAGTCAGCTATAAAAAAAAGTCTGTAGCCTAAATAAATCTGAAACATTTTGTGTTTCAGGAATAATTTTTCTTTCATTTTTATGCTAGGAAATATTTCAGTCTGCTATTTGCAGCTTAGCAGATTTTACTGCAAAGAGTATTGAAACATTCCACAAAGCAGCTGAACTTATACTTGTTCAGCCGAATTTAGACCCAGATCTGGAACACTGTGCAACAAATCTCACTGGGTAATATTTTGAATCTCTTTTAACTGTGTATATTTCCCTTACCAACATAAACATATTATTGATCATTTTCTTTTGTTTGTTTTGTTTTCCTTTTCAGATTAACAACAGTGATGTGCATTGAAGTGAATAATTTGGCATCAAGATATCACAGATGTTTGGAATCAACAGCTGTAAGTATGAATCTGAAGTTCCAAACATATATAATGTATATATAGGATTAACAAGAAATAAGTTTTCCGCTTCCGAGAGCTCTAGTATGCATTTTATTGATCCAAATGAGGGAAAATTTGAACTACAGATAATTCAAAAGATGTGTTTAATATTTATCGAATTTTAAAAAATTAAAACAAAACCTACCGATTGGCAGAGTCGTAATATATACAAAAGCATTTAATATATTTTATAAATTTTAAATGATATTGTGCAGTTTTAATGCTACTTTTTTATGCCCCTCTTCATCTTCGATGATGTTCTTTAATTACAGAACTATGTTTCCCGCAGCTGATTGGAATATAGCATCAAATGCTGTTCTTAAGATGTGGCACAGTTGCTGGCCTATGACAATAGATATTGTCCGTCAGAAAATCCTATTACCAAAATTTGCAGGAGTCTATACCTGATAAACGAAGAGACCCATCCCCAAAAAATGATGGCTATTCATTCGTGCATCTGTGGAATGCTGTCTTAGCAATTGCTTTAACGATGATTAACGTGAGATAGTGTGCTATTCCGCTTGAAACTGATATTCTGGATACATTTCACATTGTTGAAGTTATATGGTTTCAAAATCCTAAAGCGTATCATGGTACCATTGTCCTACAGCAGTACATATTTATTTTTCAATTGCAATTATTTCTTCAAATTGGAAAAATGTATATATGATCTGCGGATGAAAGTAAAATCTAGATTGGTGAAATTTTAATATGAACTCACTAGTTTTCAGTGATCATTATTTCTTTCACAGTCTTTATAAATTTGAAAATTATTTTTTGTTCGACAGAACTCGCCAAATTTTAGTTTTTGTATATACAAAAAAATTCCTGCTAGATTTGATACTTAAAAATTTTAAATAAAAAAAAAAGATTTTAGAAACTTGTGTTCTTTAAGTTTTATATTCTATAATTTTTAAAGGTCGTTGCTTTGATTTTTGTAACACTTAAAGATGTTTTTCTGTTTTCTACTGAAATCTCTTTATATATAGAGAGGCTTGTCCTGCTTGACAGAACAACTCACTGCACAAACTATTGAAATTAAGAACTGGAAATTTTGCAAGAATTTGCATACTGGATATAAGAGTCCCTCTAAAAACGTATTTTTAAAAATTTCGAAAAGTTAAATTTAAAAATAAAAAAATGTTGAGTTAGTGCAGTTTCAATGGAGTTCTGCTAATTCTAGTTCAATTTACTTTCTTGTAAATGCAGTATAGATAAAGTATTGTTATCCTCAAAAAAAAAAATCGATATCAGAATTTTGACGAATCTCTATGTTTTTAATCTTTTCCTTTCAAACACATTTTTTTTTGTAAGTATCCGTTTATTTGTGACAAAGGTAGCTCAAAAATTCAAAAATGCTCTGAGGTAGACAGATGAAATTTGGCATATGGCTTTTATTCCAGATTTGTGGATTTCTATAAAATTCTGGACAAAATCTGTTCAGAGGAAATTTGTGTATTTGGTTCTTCAAATATATGCTAACCCAATAATTACAAAATGAAGAGAGCTAGATAAGATTCAGTAAACAGCTTCAACATATATGATGCAGACACCTATTAAATTTTGTGACAAATTCAAGGTCACAAGGTCAAAGTCTGATGAGACCATTCTCGCTAGTTCTTGCGATGCAAGCATGATGTGCTGAACTAATGTTCTCGCAAAGTCCTTTTAATTATTTAAATCTGAAAAATATTGTTAGGTATGTGCTGTAATGCAGTTAGTGTTCCCTACCATTTGTTGTTATATCACCATTATTGATGAATTTAGATTCTAAAATGCTTTTACTGGATAAATTTCAAGACCATCATTTGTTGATCCAAATTTTATTTAATTTGGATCAACATAATACATCCCAGAGTCCTCCAATGAAGGAAATATATCTTGTTAATAATATATATTTATATCAATTATTTTTTCATATATATATTTCTTCATTAGGAATTTTTGAAAAAGAAAGGGATTTCTGAAGATGCTGATGTTAAAACTTTAGCAACTAATGTTTATGTAGAGGTAAGATTATTTATTGCACTTGAAGTTTCAATTGAATGGTTTAATTTTTAGTCGAGTTAATAATAATTCTATTAAAATAAATATATAATTTGAAATGAAATTTTGATATATTGTATTACCAATGTATCCATATTTCATTTGTCACTATTAATTGCCTTTATATATTCAAGATTTTAAAATAAATTGTTGTGCATAATAATCCAACTTAATGCTGATTAAATTCTCATATTGTCAAATGACTCTTTACTATTATAAACAGTCCGTAAATTTTGGTCCTTCATTAATTTTTCTTATTTATTTATAGGCTTCTAACAGTAATAATTACATTCAAGATGCGTATCAAATGCTAGTTCCAGTATTACAAGTACGTTTCCTTGAAGCTATAGATTAGTGTGGTAAAATAATATAATCAATATAAAGAAGTTGTATTTCCAATTTGGTTATCATTATAAATAAATTTTATTACAAAAATGTTAATGGTGCTTAACTCTTTTTGTACTTTTCTAAGTATAACAATCTCAATTACAAATAAAAACTGTTCCACATAACCTATTAGTGATACAGTTTCAGTCTGGTATGCAGTGCAGTATGCTACAAATAAAATTAGTTGTATGTGACAGTTCCAGAGTCTTATAGAGTTTTTTAATTTTTAGATTTATAAATTTAATTTTTAACACCCATATTGATGTAATTAAAGTTATAAATGCCTTATTTCTTTTATATATATCATGGGAGAAAATATTATTCTGAACTATCGTTTAACTTATCTTAATGGTGTTTTTAAATATATCAGGTTATTTTCCCGACTTTTTGTCTTGTATATTTTTTTATGTTGGCTAACTAATCAAAAATAATCCAAGATTACTTTTCACGCATGTAACTTAAATATTTTCCTATAATAGGATTGTTATTTTACTTCTGTTTTTTCCAATCCTGAAAATATGCTTGAAAACCTTTTTGAAAAATCACTTCACCATTTGTAGCAAATTTTTTTAAAATCAAATTTGTGGACTCCAAGCAGTGACTACAGAGATACAATTTCAAGAGTGGAAATAAACAGTCACTCAATACCAAGTGAATATGGAAATTTCAGATTCAAATTTGTTGTAATAATTACATTAATTTGTAAATACATGAGTTTTCCTGCCATATTTAAACAAATTGTGTCATGAAATGGCATAAAACACTCAGTAATTCTTATTATTTATTGACATTTCTAGCCAGTAAGTAGGTATACATAATCCAATTTATTATACAAAGAAAAAACCAAGGAATCATTTTGATTTTTAGAATGACTAACCGTATTGTTTTACCTTTCAGAAGCCATTTACTTAGTTTTTGAGCTATAATTGTATTATATAATTCTTTTCATCAGCAGTAATAGTATATGTCTTAGAAAGGATTCGCTGTGAAAAAGTATCTCTTGGATCATAAAAGCATATTGCTATTTTTTTTTATTTATAGACAACCCAAGAAGTAACATATTGCAATTCTAAATTATCTTTCAAAATTGATTGACAAACGCCAAGTGTTATAGGAATTTTCTCAATATATTTTACTGTAAAATGAGGATACTGAATGCCAGTTCTCTTGATTTTGTCATAAATTAAAATGGGAATAAATGAGTTTTTAATATGCAAGAAAAAAATTAGACATCAACTGAAAACAAATGTATAAACAATGAATTTATTTCATAAATGTAAATAAAAATAATGGCATCAAAAATACAATCATGTACTTGTCCAGCGTTTGCCTCGCTTGTTTCCTGCAGGTGGTTTCTGTAGTTGAAAGGGCTTTTGATTATTTAGAGCAGAACTATCACTTCCAAATGTTGTGGCATCACTACCAAAGGAAGGCACTGCAGTTTGGCCTGTAATATAGTTCATTAAAAAACTTGTCTTAATGGCTATATAATAGATATATATTAAGGTTTTTTTTATTGTTAGATCTTGCGTAACAAACATTGAAATATGGAAAAAAGAAAACTTTCTGAAATTAATTACATTATATAAAAAAAAACCCAACAGAAGTAATTTCTCTGGAGCTTTCCTGTATATCTAATAAATTCCCCTTTTTCTCCTGCATAAATGTTGGGATATTTATGGCACAGTTATGAACATTATGAATACTCAAATTTTTAATTCTAGAATCGCACTTGAGCATTTTGTTCTTCATAATATATAGAAGAAAAACCATATATGCATTTTGGAAGTCCTTTTACGACCTAACTGAACCAAAATTTGATACATGACTAAAACTTTAGCTGCCAGATCACAAACCAAATTTCATTTCTTTAAGTTATTGGATATATATTTATGTGAAAGTAAGGATTAACAGACAATTAGGTCTTAGCTTGAGATTTAGTTCAAACTTTCACATGAATCTATTCTGTAAATCTTAAAATTCAACAAAATTTTATCTAACTTTTCATGTTTTGAATTTGAGTTCTCTTGCTGAGACAAACTTTACCTTCAAAGTATCAAATTCTGTCTTGCTTAAAGCTTCTTGAGTTATTGAAGCTATGGAGTTTGTAAGCAAACATAATTCCAAAAATAAGCTTTTTGAACTTCAAAAGTTATATTTTGAGTATGAACAAGGTTACCTTTAAATTGTTCACACTGGTGCATGAATATTTCCTTTTTAGAAAATGTTTTTAAAAATATATGTGATTATGGTAAATGAGCATTTTGCAGATTTGGTTCAGTATAAAAAAAACTACACTTTCATTTTGATTCAAAATATTCCTTAAATATGTTTCAAAACACATTTTAATATGACGGATTTGTATTAGTTTAATTCTATATATAAATATCATTATGCTGATTACATTTTGTATTATTTTGATTGATTACTTATGATTTGCATTTTGAAAGGGCAATGATTTTCCTGTGATATTTTCCTTATGAACATTGATAATTATCCTCCCCCCCCCCCTTTAAGAAAAAAGTTTAATAAAATTCATCCACTCACTATTCAATGCTTTTTCTCTCTTTATATATTTACATGTTGAAAGAAAGTGCCATTAATCTTCAAAGGTTTTAGTATTTATCCCCCCCCCTTTTTTTGCATTTCTTCAGTGTTTAATGGATTGAAAAAAAAAAGTCTTTTAATGTTTAACATGAGGAGAACAATGGAATATTCTATATGATTTTATGAAATAATAAAAGTAACAATTAAACAACAATTTTTCCCTGTAAAAATCAATGGCAATGATAAAATAATCACTATTGAAACAAATTTCAGCATACAATTAGCATATTTTTTTACATTAAATTTTTTCTTTGATTCAATATTCAATGCATATCTATAATTTTGTCCCCCATTATATTAATGACTAAGAAACATTATATTAAAATCAATCACTTTATAAGTAAAATGATAATACCATTATAAAACTGTTTCTTTCTGTCAAATCAGCTGTCAAATTGCCTTAAAATTTTCTGGAATTTTACAAGCTCGTTAAGGATCTGAAGATTCAATTGCAAATTTCTTAATTTTATATGAAATGTTTAGATGTTATTAAACTCTTGAAGCATTTTCAAAAGCATTGAAAATTCTTATTATGACTAAAATAAATTATATATAGTATGAGAGAAGAGAGGGAATACACATAATTGTTATTATGTGTGGAAAACAACCTTTAAGAATCTATGCTCTAAATTATATGAAATCACTCCATCAAAGAAAAACCAACCTGCAATCAACTAATACATAAAGTAATTATACCAAAAATAAAAAGTGTAATTAAATATGAATTCATAATTTTAAAGATATATTAATAAATATAATCACTAATATATTTTTATTGTACATCAGTTTATTTCCATATGGGAATGATAAAATTTTATCAATCAATCTTCTCATACAGGGATTTATAAGCTTGTTTTTTATGATGAAAATCATTTAACATCGGCATAATAATGCTAAATATCAAAATAGTTCTGATTTTAGAAAGAATTTTTTTTAAATGGTGCTCAAGGAAAATTTTATAAAATAGTTCAAAATATTAATAAGAATGAAAAATGACCACTTTACAGTTTTGTTTTTTAGATCTGCATTCACTTAAATTAATATAGCTGTTCTTTAAACTGAAGAATAAAAATAGTGTTAAGAATTTTCTGAGCCATCTGTTTGTGTATGCTATTCCTGCTCATTTAAAAACAATTCATATTCAACAACCCCCAAAACTAGAATTTGCACTAGAAACAATTTAACCAAAAATTCACTATATTCATGGTTAACACTGAGTGTATGCATTTCTCTAAATTAATACTTTACTAAGTATATAAACAAAGGCTGCTGAAAAATAGCAAACAACCCATCTTCTCCCCCTTAAGAATACTGGCCAAAAAATCATTTTATTACATATAATATTATACATATGTTTTATTTAAAAGCAACTAAGATTGAAAGACTAGCAATAGGTATTAATCCCAAAATTTGACAGCACTTTCAGCATTTGTAAATGTGTATTTCATACGATAAAAATACTTATTCTATAGAAAGGAAAAGCATAATCAAAAATAATTGTGTTAAGTATTTTCAATAAAATATGTGCCAATGTCCAAACAAAATCTTCATTTTATTTTTTTATCACAAAGTTTCATTTTTTCAATAATTCATTTTTAAAATTTGACCCCAGTAGTAAAATTTGTTACTGTTGATTTAAAAAAATATTTTTTTAATAGAGGAAAAATAAACTCCTTAATCTTTTTATGAATTTGAAATATTAATTCAGCAATGAATACATTTTTTTATTTTAAAAATATTAGCTGCAGATTTATATATGCAACTAGAATTTTAAGTCTATCTATAAATTAAATAATTACAACTAAAGAAGTTTTAATGTAATTCAAAATTTTAAAAATCAAATAAAAATAGTGATTCTGAAATATGTGAAACATGAATAGCAAGCATGGAATAATAATTTCAGAAGATCCATTTCAGCCATTTATGGAACTACATGGCCAAATAAAAGAAGAAAAAAAAAACACATTTAAGTAAAATTATAAAAATAAACACATTGAAAAACTACTAAATTAAAATATACCATCATGCTTCGGAATATTAAAATCATTTCTAATTAGTCAATCAACATTTATATCTGCATTATGAATTTGAAATACAAATTTGAAAATCAAAAAAGGTTATAAAAACACAATTACAGATTTAATACTATGACATAAAATAATTTTTAATTTTAAATTAAAATAAAATAATTCCAAAAAAAAAAAATCTTAAGTAATTTTAAGAAAATATTTTAAGCAATTCAAAATATTGTATATTTAAAAACAACAACTTATGTACTAAAAAAAATGAGAGAAAACGCATCAAAATAAATTAATATTCAAAGCTCATCATGACAGTTTAAATAAATGTGAGTAGTAAGCATCTATTACTGCTATGTTCAGTGGTGGCGGGGTGGTCAGCTATATGCAAGAAGAAGTAAGCACCTATTATTCCTTCAAAATTAAACCACCTTTATTATGTCCTTCAATCTGATACCCTGCATATTTTTCATTTGCAAACATTCTGAATAATAAAGATATAACATTCTCTCAACAAATATGTCCCTTCCTGAAGCTGCTTCATAGTGATTTTGGTTAAGAAAATTCAATTGGAACTGAAAGTTTGATCAGCAATAAACGTTTGAGTTAGCATTGAAAAGAGAAGAAAATTCTAAAAGCCACTATTGTTGGTTTCTTTTCTTTGATCCACATCTGTGTCTCTTAAAGCAGCAAGGAAAGAATTCCCATTAACAAAAAAATATTTACATACAGTTGTCATTTAATGCATTGTTACTACTTATGGATAAATCTATATTACAGCAAGTACACAACATATAAAACACATAAATAAAAATTTGCATTACAATGATTAACTTAGGGTCAAAAATTCTAATAGCCAGCTATCTTAAATATATACGCTATTGGGATATCGGAGAAATTTCAAAGGCTGTTGGTTTTTCTAGATATATGCGATCACATTCAGATTTCTATAAATACTATATTTTTCATTTTAATATACTATTGAAATTTCCTATTTTGTCTTGCTGCTTTTATATTTCCTTACATTTTGAATACGGAATATGAGAGGTATCAATAATATTGAATTTGACCAAAATTTTTTTTATTTATTTGTTGTTTTTTCCATGGAGCAATTACTGGTTAGATCTGTTATATTTAGCTAGTAATAATATATTCTATTGCAATGAGATATTTATTATCCTTATTAAAGCAAATTTCAACTTAATTTGAAGCTTATCAGGATTATTTATATACTATTATAAGGAATTTGTATACTGAGCAACAATATAAAGATTAAAAATGGATGGGGGAAGGCTATTTATTTATGTCATTATTTCAAAAATTTTAAAGCGGCACTAAAACAAAATTCTTGTTTAAAGCAATTTTTATCCAAAATATGATTTTAATGCTTTATTAAAAAATTATCCACCTTTGGTGGCCAGTTTGTTTTATCCTATTGAATGACTCTTTAGACAATAGAATAATGAACTAGGCATGCATTCTTTTTTCAAACATTTCAAAATGTTATATGATACAAATGAAAGAGATGAGTTTAATTAAATCAGTCTATTAGGCAATCCAGTGGTGCAAATTACACACATATATACTAAGAAATAAAAGTGGTAATGGAATTTATTTTAAAACTGGCAAAAGCAGTGTTAAAATTTATATGAAGACTAAATTTGAGTATACTGAGTGTTTTAACGGACGAGTTTGAATTTCATCATAACATTGTTTCAAGCTGAAACCAAAGTAAATTAAAAATGATATTAATAATAAAATAAAAATATACAAACAAAATTAATGTCATTAAAAAATAATTTATTGGGTAAAAGAAGAGTATCAGATAACAGATTCTAGTCACAGTCAAAAAATTCTGTTTTAATATATTAAAATTTACTAAACTAATTAAAAAGGTGAAGAAAAGCAATAAAAAAATTTTAAAATTTATTGTCTCATACCACTCAGTGTCTTTTGCCATCAGGTCGGCAATTTTCCTCTATGATCATTTTTTTAAATCATGAGACAATAATTTTTTAAAAAAAATATTTGAATATCAGAACAAAAATTACCATAAACAAATTAGTAATTATTAATGGAGTGACAGTTTAGCCAATTTAATTTTAATGCTTGATCAACTTAATTTGACATTTGTTTCTATCTACCTGACATCTTTTATATTTTCTTCTTTTCTCAAACTGAATAAAAATTTTGGTGATATGGTAAGACTACAAGAAATTATAATAACAATCCATTAATTACTTAAGAGAAATTTTAAATTAAGAGCAGATGAATAAGCATACAATGAACCAGTCTGAAACACTTCAGCAGCACTATGTTTATATATGACTATTGTCATTCAACAACAAGTCATTGAAGCTATTTCAATGCCATATATATTAGTACTTTATGTATATGTGTGTGTGTAAATTTTTGAAATACATCATGAGCTTTAGTATACTGCTTGACAACTGCAAAGGAACAGTTACGTTTCACAGAGTAATTAAGTATAGACAATGATTGAAGAAATAAAACTAAGTACATGTTTAATAGGGTGGTGCAGATATTGACACACTGAAGAACTAAAAATGAAAAAGATGCTTCTTCGATTGTTTCCAAACAGCCCCCTAAAAACTGATCTTCAGGTCAGCATGATGCAGACATGACTACTTAGTAAGATGTGTGCTGATCACGGGACACTAATGCACATTTTGTATCTGTTTTCCATCCTCTCCACTAAACTATCGATGGAGTTATTGGGGATATTGTCCCACTTCTCTCTCGAGGCAATGTTGAGCTCTTGCACTGCTAGGGGAGGATGGTTTTTGGTGAAACACATCTGCCAAGAGCATTCCAGGCATTTTTAATGGGATGCATTTCAAGAGAGTAAGCAAGTCATTGCATACGGACAATATTTTCACCTAGCAGTGTGTCCTCAACGCTTCTGTGTAGTCAGTCATGCATTATCGTCCATACACAAAAAGTCTGGACCTATAGTACCCCTAAAAAGATAAACATGATCTAGAATGCAATTGATCTATCTGCAATACCATTACAATGTAATACTTCCTTGCTCAAAGATGTGAAGCAACGTTTGCCATCGTGCATGATGCCTGCCAACAACATCATGCCTGGGCCGTACTGCAACTGTTGTACATAAAATGTTCTACACTCTCTCCACAGTAATTGGTGGCCAGAATCATATGTCACACTGAAACGTCTGAGAGAATATCTAGATCAATTTTGGATATCCCAACCAACATGTTCCAGCGTAACCTCTCTCGACAATGTCATTGAAACAAGATGCAACGAACATTTTTCTTTTTTGATGTTTAAAATTAACAAAATAAAAAATATATATTACTTTAATACTAATATATCTGAAAGAAGAAGATACACAATTCTTCTGTTTAAATAATAATTGCTGAAAATTTAATGAAGAAAATTATAAAGGAGTCTAATTTTGTGACAAGAATTTCCAAAACAATTTTGTAGGAAATTAAAAAAATGCCCATGCTTTAAAAAATAATTTAATTCTTCTCATGCAAACAATCCACTCTTCTTTTTATCATTTTTCTGCCACTTTTTGCAAGCCATTAGGTAAAAGTCTTTCAAAAATAACTATTCAAATTTTTATAAAATTTCTTAATACTTCCATTTTTGAAAGATTAGATTAATACAAATGTAACAATTATAGTAGTTCTGAATAATTATATGTTAAGCATTAAAAAGAATATTATTTGCATACATTGATTCAATAAATCAAGATACAATGTAGGCCATCATACCAATAAATTGATATTAAAAAATTAACCTTTCCAATAAATTGAAAAACTGCTCAATTCTATTCCTGATCCTACACTAGTTTCTCCATAAATTGCCAGTTATCATGATGAAATATTCTTAGAATGTTGAGTTGAAAAATGTCAAATTGTATTCACCTGTAGTAAGGTAGTTACATACAGCACAAATCATTAGCATTTCAATATTTCCCCTTTTTGAGATATGCTATCCTTTAGAGAAAATAACATAACTGTAAGCAAGAATTTATTGAGTTATTTCTCTGAGATAACTTTAAAAAAATTAAGTTTCTCTATAAAGTTCCAGCTGTAACTGTTGACGATGAAAATGAGTAGTATGTCTGATCAGCAAATTTCTTTCAAGTCATGATTATTGGGTGATATACGATCAGATTTAGTGTATATACTATCAGAACAGTGTTTCAGTTCCTCTGAATTAAATAAGCTTGTTTTTCTAAAAATATATTAATGCAAATTTGAAAATATATATGTTTCAGCAAATTCTATCAATAGAAATATGAAAATCTTGCATAGATAAATGTAAGGACATTACTTATTGAAACCTTTTTACAATGAAAACCTTATAAGAATTTAATTTTTGTAACTTTTAATTTTAAGCTTTTACAGGATCTACATTGTTTTTACACAATTTCCTATCTTATTTAGTGAAACCTTTCAATCATGGATTTTATGTCTAATCATAATGTTTAGAGAAATGAATTTTTATGCTACTTTGTAGTGGGCTTATATATTTTATGGGTCTTAACTATAATAGTGATTCTTATATTTTCTTTAATTTTTTCAGCTATGCACAAATTTCTCAAATAAAAAAAAATATATTACACATAATGCAGAATACAAGTTTATTATATTTTGACAGGTCAACAAATACATTAATTCGGAAGGCACATTTTCATTATATTAAAATAATATCAGATTCAATCTAAGTCATTCGTTTCAAGTCTAGTTCAAATCAAATATATTCTATTACTAAACATAATTTCATCAATAATAATTGAGAGTACTAATTTAAAAACTGAGACTAAAAAAGTATTAATCTTCAGCAAACATTTTTGATTTTAAAACTAATTTAACTCAAGCTCTAAATCTGGAAAACACCACCAAAAATATATATATAAGTACATGATAAAAACATGACGAAAGTAACTCTTACCACTATTTACCTAGTGGTTTAAAAGGTGTCAAATTTTGAAAGGGGGCTATTCGTTTGGCACTCATATTTAGCACTGCACTCCTAGATATTGTACCTAAAAAAAATGGCAAAATTTAATTAAATCGCACATATATGCAATATATATAGTATTCAAAGGCATTAGATATAATAATGAACAATTGAATACACTAGAATTGATGAAAAGCATATTTAACAGTAAAATTAAAATAACAATAATTCATATTTTAAATTATGCTTATTATATTAAATATGTACCATAGTGATCAACAACTATTTAATTATTTTTGAAATAAAATATCAACATAGTTGAGAATTTCTGGTTTAAAATTGAATTGCATGAATTTCTAAAGACATTTTAAACACAATTTATGAAAAGATGAAATAATTGGTTGATGTCATATTATAAAATAGTTTGTTAATAGTTAAATTATCAAAATAATTCTTAATTTTTAACACTCAGTTAATTATGAACTGTTCATAATGCCCCTAAATCATATAACATTGCTACTATTCTTTTGAAGAAGGGGTTAACATTTCACACCATTTGAAATTTTTATCTTCATTTACATTGTTTTTCAAAATAGGTTTTTTATTTTATTTAAAAATATTCTATAAAGTTATTTTCACAATGTTCCATGGATTATCTTTGTCTATGCAACAAGTTATTAACAAAAAATGCGTTTCATCCTTCCATTAGCAAAAATACTTTTTATTATAAATAAATTAAGTAATTATTCTCTATTACAAATAAAATCTTTTTCATAAAATATTTTAACACGTCATAATTAATTGTGGACAGTTAAATATATACCTAATATTTGAATGCAACAGTACAATTAGTTAAAAGAAAGGGAGGTAATAGAAAAAAAAAAACTTTAATTCTAACAGTGATACAAATGGGAGCAGGAGTAGTCTTACTAAAATTTTATTGCAAACTCTCTATGTATTAATCCAGAAGAGGGTCTTGAATGGAACTGATGCAGAACAGTTATAAAATATTAACTTTTGTCATGAATTTGACAATTAGATTGAATAAATCATGTAGTAATGGCATCTGAACAACAAATTAATATTTTACATACTTTTTTTCCCCAACTGATTGAAAGAAAAATTTAGCAGAAAACTACAAAATAGTCACAAAGTTCCATATCAAGTTTGATTTATTTAAATGTATGTTTTTACTACAGCAGCTGCATATTTCTGAAAATACAGACTAAAAGATGATCAACACCTATTAAAAATTTGCTCAAAATTTAATAGATATCTATTATTTCATAATGAAACTGTAAAATGCCTATTACCGTAGAAATATGTAATATTTTTTACCAATCTAGTTTTCCTCATTTTGTAAACTTATATTCAAAAATTCAGCGTGAACGACTTCCTCGAAGTAGAATTTGCTCAAAATTTGATAGAAATCAACATATTGGGTATAAAGACTGTATATTAATCTGACTAGCATAAAGCATTGTTGAGTTGTCTTAGTCGGCCAGACATTTTTCATTAAAGTGTTTTTCGAACTCGGGAAGGTCTAAAATGAAGAGTTTTACAAAACTTTGAATTTGAATTTTTGTATTACATTATATTATGCATAAATTTAAAAAAAATATGCACATTATGTATAAATTAGGTAAATTAAAAAGCATATAGACACAGATCATTACTGTAAAAAAATTATTTAATAACGAAATTGTAAATGCTTACTACAGAAGAAATATGTAATATTTTTTCAAGAGATACTTTTCATGTCTACATTTATGCTTTCTAATACATATAACAGTTTACAATTTTCAGTTCCCAAAATAAAAATGTAAGTTTCATCTTCTTTCAATATATTTTAAAATTTAACGATCAACAATACTTGATCTTAGATAAAAGTAACATTTAAAATGACAAATTATGACTTTTAAGACACAGAGGTATATTTTATGCATTTAATTAAATTAATTCATTTTAATATTCGACTTTTTAAATAATTTAAATTAATTTCTATTATTTTTTTATTTATAAATTCAAAAGTTAAATTTTTTAAAATAGAAATTCACAAAATTTTTGTTGTGAATCAAAATTGTAAACCTATAACATCAATGTCTCATTTTTTTCTTCCAAATTCTGTCTAATAGTTTTAGGATATGCAGCCAAAAGCTTTTAAAACAGCATAATTTTTTACTTCTTTGACAGCAGGATGATAATTCAATTTTACAAAAGGATTATCTGGTAGAAATACAAATTTGCTAAAATGGGACAAACTATATCTTCCAGCAATTTTTTAAATTACTAAATGCAATGAAACCTCAGTTTAACATTTTGCTGCTTATAATGTCAATCTGCAATGCTTTCAAATAATATCCTATAGTCGTATTCAAAAGTTCTGGCTTTAATGTTGTCCTTTTTAATATATTTCTAGCATTTAACATTTTTCTAGCTGGAAGAATTCCGTATACTCTTCAAAAATGGTCAGCAATTGTGACTGAAAAAATAGAAAAAGATCATTTTGCCAACAAGTGTAATGCAGTTTTCAGAAACCCTAGCCCAACCTTTCTCTTTAAATATTTGTTTTCAATTTCTACCAAATTGTCTTTATATTCTTGGCCATATAAAGACAAAGGGATTTGTAAAATCTGGTTTTGCTTAGTGTAGTGCTAATGTAATGTAGTGTATTGTAGTGCTTAACTGCAGTGATTATAATCATGATAGCTGACATTCTTTTGAGACTTTTCATTGGCTTCTGGATGTTAAAATTAAAGTATAATAAAGAAAGTGATAGTTTTTTGTTGGAAGAAGTGGAGGTCATCATAATTTAAAGAAGCTTAAATTGATCAATATTGTATATTCAACTTTGCAAATAATTTTAAAGAAAACAGATGTTGTGAACCGAAATGAAGCCCATAAGAGAAAAAAAAAAACTTCGAAATCATTGCAATTTGAGGAATCAAAAATTCTTGTTTGAACAGTTCAACGAAACTTATACCAAAAACATTCCCATAAATGACTGATTTTTTCAAGAGAAAGCAATAGAAATTACTTCTAAATTGGGAATTCAAGGACTTTTTAGCTTTTAACAGTTAGACAGACCATTCTAATATGATACATAATTTACCCAACAAAGAAGTCTGCAGCAGCCAATTCTGAGTGTCCAAGAATGGGTGGAAACACCAATCCAGACAGGAATGAAAAGTTAAGACCATTAGTTATAGGAAAATCCTCCCCCAAATAAGCTATGTTTTTTTGAGAATGTGAAGACCTTTCCTACTAGATATATACCAGACAAAAAAAATCTTGAATGAGAAGAACAATTTTTAGAAACTATTTCTACAAAATGAATAAACAAATATGCTCACAGAAATGGTTTTGTTTATCAATCAATATACACCCCTTACATTAAATTTAAAATTTCTTGAGAGGAATTTTTTTCTGGGTATTTCACAAGCAATAATTATGTCTCTCATAATTTAAGTATTATGTGATAGTTTAAAATGCCCATTCAAAACCATCTTCTGAAAAATACTTTTCTATACAATCCTGGGGTAAGAAAAAGTGTAAAGAAAGAAGCTTTTCATGTGATTTCTTCAGCCTAGAAAAGTCGAGAATAAATTAATTTCAAATTCTTTTATAAAAGGGGACATTCAATGTTTGAAAAATAAGAAAAGCATGCTTTCCATATAGTGAAGGACAAGAGAAAAGTTAGCAAAATGTATAGAGAATGGGATTGGTGATGCAGTTGATAAAAACAAGAAAAAAAGTAAAATAATCGATTTCTTTAAAGAATAATTTTAAAAATCTAAAGAAGAAGAAATAGAAGGTATATAACCTTAATTAGTTTTTATTTCATAGTCAGTGTCTTTGTAATTTCTCAATTTAGTTTTTTCCACATATAGCATTAATTTCTTTTTAATAAGACTTCCTTTTGACATTAAATTAAGGTTATACTTATTTTTCCTTTTGAAATATATTTAAAAGTGAGAGGAAAAATTGATAATGCAGTCAATGTAAATTTCAAATGTTCTGTTTGCGAAAAATGAGATTTGCTAATAGTTGATAGTAGAAATGATTTATGAGATCTTTAATTGCTAAAAAGTGCGCAAAATAAAAATTCTGTTTAAAATATGCATTACATAGAGTCTAATAAAGGAATAAATAATACTTTATTGAATCAAAAGGAAAAACAATTCCTTTTGATTGAATAATGCAGAACTACTGGACTTAAAAGATTTTTTAAAAGGAAGTTTAAAAATGTTTTGGTAAATTAATTACTTTTATTTATAGCTGTTTATAGCAAAAAAAGATAAAGCAAATTTTAAAAAAAACTTAAAAAGGTGATTCAAAGTATTGTTTGATGGATACTTGAACATACAAATCAACAGTATGATGTTTTCTATATTTTTACTATAAAGGACAAGCATCTGTGTTTTACCTGTTTCCTACATTTGCACATATCAAAACAGCCTCTAAATCCTTTTCCCCCTCTTTTTTTTCTGTATATCATCAGTTATTTTGAACAAATTATTAAAATTTTTTTATAAAGTATTTATCAATATTCCCAGTAATTTAATAAGGGAATTATATGGAGTTACAGTTAGCAAATATTTACATTTGCATTAAGGAGATGCTCCTTATGAGAAGCAATTTATATATATTTTATATAAAATATCCTTACAAGCTGAAAGACATTTTTCTTGAATTTAGCCTTTACAGATAGCAAGTAATAAGAAGTGCTCAAATACTTTTCACACTTTTCAATAATGTATATTTAAAATTAAGTATAGTAAATAATAATATAAAATTGAAGGTTACTGTCTTCCCTCATAATATATTATGGAAAGAAGCTAACACAAATAATAATAACCTTTAAAAGAAGGTGATATGTTATTTTTAAAATTAGTCCTTGTCTCCAATGATAGCAAAATATGATATTGATAAAGCCTGTCAATTTTTAAATAGGCATAACAAAAAGAATGAATCTGGAGTTGGAATCATTTGAAGATTAAAATGCTTGATAGTGAAAACAACTTATCAAATATATAATGTATGTTTACAGCTATATAAAAGTTACAGTTATAAGATTATATTAAAAAAATATATATACTGACCACTTTCAAATCCAGACAGTCCTAAACTTCCAAAAGAAGAATTACCACCTAAACAAACAAAATTTCTTAAATGTGAAGTCAAAAGTTTCATCTTTATGACTTTTTCATAAGATATATAGTTAAAAATAACATGTAACAATGATTTTTTTTAAGTGTTATTTTTGTAAATAATGTAAACCATTCTAATTTATAATCTTGCTATGACATAACAGATTCAAAAGTTGAGAATTAGATTGAATTATATAAAACATAGTTAACAAATGCAAAGTTTCTGTTGTTATTATTACTTACGGCACTTTACAAGCCCAATGACAGATAGTTGTCAGCAATTTAAACCTAAATTAGCATCCTTGAGTGTTCAGTAGAGCCAACTAGGGCCAAGAGTATGACTTAGCTACTTCATGGTTCATGCATTCACTTGCACAATCCCTTTTTACAGGAAGCACATTCACTCTACTCACAGAATAATGACCATGCATGAACCGGGCTGCCCAGATCACGGGGAAGACATGCTACCCCTACGTCAGGACACCAGCAGTTTTTTTCTTCCTATCTTTTATGATTTAGATACTATTTTTGTTGAAAGATTAGGAAGGATAGAATTATTGAATGATACCAGTTAGTTTTTCTTGTTTGCTAATAGTATAGAAATTTTGATATAAATGGAATATAGGTTGTGCTCTATCTTTCCTATTATTTACTACGCAGGGCTAGAATTAAAAAGAAATTATTTGTGTTTTCCCGGTACATTATTCAAGAGATCAGGAAATGCAAGATTAATACTCAGGCACTAAGTATACTGGAATATGGTCTCAAAGAATTGAAAAAGCAAGGAAAGGAAGCAACAATTTATTATTTGAAATAGTATATTAAGAGAAAGTTTACATTTACATACAGAAAAAAATTATATTTATTTATCATCTAGAATTTAGTAAAATACATATTAAAAGTGAGAATATGCTCTTTCATAGTGGGAATATCCTCTCATGCTCTTTAACTGTAAGTCACACAAAATAAAGGACTTCAGTAAAATAAAAAACAAGAATTTTGTTATCATGATACAAATCATTGAATGATTACTTAATAAAAAGCATTACAAGGCAAGCTTTTTATTGTTTCAAATTCAAGTATTTGGGCATCCATTTCTGTAGAATTGTAAATCATCAGTGTCATGGAGCTAGTGGACCTAATACTTAACACATAAAGTATGGCCTTCCTGTACAGCTTAATGTGCATTTTTTGTGTGACTATTTCACTTTCAGTGAAACATATGCAAAAATATTTGATATTAAAGGACAAATATGATGCTACAAGTTTTAATGCTCACAAAAATTCAGCTTCAAATTATTATTCTTAAAGTAAAAATTTCAAGCTTGATTAATTTTCCAACATTAATGATGACTCTTATGAACTGCAATTTTATTTTGTATGTTATCCTCGTCAGGCATGACTGCTAAATGCCCGCTTTTCCGTATTACATAGGCTTATTATCTTCTTACAAAGTAAGCAGTACATGACAAATGAATTTCACGACAATGAAACTTCTTGAATCCATTCAGCAAAATCATGATTACTTTATCCACCCAATTTGTATACAACACTAATATAAATTTGATTTTTTTTAAACCATATAATTGAATAAGTTCACAGTTTCTTAAATTATAAAAAAAGCTTTCAATAAACTCAAGTATGGTAGAGTGAACATCTCTATGCTGCTTCCACAGGCTACATATTGCTAACCTCACCAGAGAAATGTATTCTAATTCTTTCACACAGTTACAGAAGTCTTAAGCATACTCATTAGCTACAATTCAGGAATCTCATGGATAAAAAGCAACTATCTCACAAATTGAAACTGGAATGATATACATACAAAAAAAGAAGTGCATTTCCACATTACATAATCGTGAATAATATTATTTCATTTTTAAAAGCAATAACTACTAGCTTTTATTTTTTGCAATCTTTAAAGAACAGGATTTTTTTTTAGACGGAAAATAAATAAGAATTTATTATTTATTTAAAATTTAATGTATTTGCCCAGTTGTTATGACAATTTTCATTTCCTCTGCATTTTTCTAGGTTTTTTTAAGATCATTTTTTAATTTCCTGTGTTTTTCAACTTTGCCTGACTCCCAGTAGCATGACAACCCTGCTACTGCACATTTTCCGATCAATTATTTTTAAATGGAAAAAAAAGTGTATTTCAAAGTCATTATTAATAAAGAGTTAATATGCATATAACATCTTTTGGAATACACTGAAATTGATTTTAAAATATTTAAATTTTCTAAGGTTGGATTTCTTTAAATTGGTTTTTTTTTTATAGAATCACCAATTATAACATATTCATTTATGAGGATGGATTTTAGATACTAATTTACAGTTGTCAAGAACAACAAAAAATTGAACCCTTTTTAACTTTGTTATTATCACATCTTTACAAAATTGATGTCAATGGAAATATTTCAAAGGAATGGGCTTATTCAAATTGTGAAACTGTTACTATCTTAAATTTTGCCTTTTCTGCTGAATTAAATAAACCTCCTAATAGATATTTGTGGAATTCTGATAGTTGTAGAGTTTTGAAAACCAATGTTAAAAGAATTTTTTGAATTTCCAGCAATATCTCAAAACTTATTATACAGGACATTTATAAATGAGCATCTCAACTTTGCAGATCTATAATGAGAAAAGAAAACAAAAAACATTCTTCTTGTTCATTGGAAATAAAAAATTAACAGTTGAAAGTTTAAATTCATTACATTTAAAAGTATTCAGTGCGAGCCCTCTAGAAATACAAAGGTATCAAAAGGGTAAAGTAAATCATCCTACAATTTTGATGAAAAACAAGGTTGTACTCTTTTTCTTTTAAAAGCCATGCAAAGTTGAGATATTCATTTATAAGAATCCTTATATTTCCAAAATAATATGATTGTTTTTGAGTAAAAAGTTTGAAATCAGCTTATTTTTGAACACTAAAATTGACGTGTCATCTTCTCCTATATTCCTATTATCCAATAGCAATAACTATTTTGAACTGGCATACAATATTGTATTTTTTTCTTTATTGCCATGATTAGTAAGTGCTTGTTTTCAAATATTACTTAAATTCATTGGTCCTCTAACAAAGCGAGCAGTATACAGCTAAAGGATTTCATGGAATTAACAAAGTCAAGGTTGATATTTTTATTCCTCCAATATGAATTAAATATTGATTTTGAGTAGCTCATTGTTTTAATTTTTTTTATTTGCTCTGATTAAACTCACAATTTCTCAAATAATAATAATGAAAAATCTATTCCATGAATGCCCATGTGAGTGACTAAATACTATGACAAATCTTCCACAGATGAAATGTTACTCTCTTTTTTCCATCAGAGAAATTTATTTTTTCTCAAATGCAGTAATAATAATCTTGCACATACTCATAAGCTGTAATCCAAGAATTTTGAAGAAAAAAAACAACTGCCTCTGAAATTGAATTTAAAATATCTAAAAAGGATAAAAATGGGGTGGGGGGAGACAAGTAGAAATTATGATTTCTGCATTTCTGCATTTAGACAGTTCTTCAATTTTTGATGCAGTGACTATAAATTTTAATATTCTTGCAATGTTCAGAGAGAGTAATTTTTAAATGGGGGGGATAATTAAGATACTTAAAATTCTGTGCATTTTCTTGGTTTTCAAAGAAATTTTCCCCCCTTCGTTTTTAAATTTCCAGTATTTTTCCAGATCTGCTTATACCATGATAACCCTGGCAGGGCAGCCCCAAAATATTGTCACGCTAAAAAAAAAAAATACCTCAAAGAATCATGCAGTCTAGAAAGTATTTTTAACCTATTCCTGATTCTAAACTACACAATTTTTTCAAATGCTACTAAAATATAGTTCTGTTTGATTTGCAAAAACAAATTGTTTTACCTTTTAAATTTGATTTCTAAGACATATTGAATTTAATATTCCCATAAGAACAGTTTGCATGCCAAAACTAGAAACTGAATTTAACATTTCTAGCATGTTATGCTTATGAGCAACAGCATTTCAGAAATTAGCAACAGACACCAATTTAATTGTCTGATGGAATTAAAATTTCAAATTTTGGCACCTACATACAAGTCCAAAGATTAAACTTGTACATAACAACTTATCAGCTCATTCATCCAGTTTTTTATCACATTCACATAAATTTTTGGTTATCTAACCCAAACTTTTAAATGGACAGATCATTAGATGGATTTTGTTCAAAATTTGATTCAAATTAATGTTTCTGACATACAGATTACACAACACACTTCAAACTTCTCATAAACAGATAAATATAATTTAAAATATGCTTTTAACAATTTTCTTTCTGAGTGATCTGAAATGAATTAATTCACTAACATCTAATTATCAATCGGTTTGAAGAATGATTTTTTGCTCTGCAGTTTGCATACAGTTAAGTAATAAATGTTTATTCCAAATTTTGCCTCACTGGCATTACATATTACTCTCAAGTATTTCTTTGACCAAATAAGTTGAATTGTCTCAAATTAATTTACTTTTATTTCTATACGCTATGATTAGATAAATTTAATTATATAACTGTTGCTTAAAGCATTGAAATAATTGGAATATTGCAAAGCTTTAAGGAAAAATCAAATGCATAAGATTTTGTAAGTAACAAAGTAACTCTATGGAACTTAATAAATGTCATATTTATTTATCAATCATTTCCACCTGAAAATAAAATTCCCTTTTTTTAATAAAAGCATGGTGGTTTCTTTGGTTCTCCATTTACATCTTTTCAATCAATGATTATTTTTAAAAAATAGTCTAGCTCATTCTTATGAAAAAATTTGTAAGGAGGCTCAGCTAAAGAAAATAAATCTTAAATGGATTTGAAAAGTGATAGATATTATATTTAAATAAAAACAATACAATATTTATAATTTGAAAAATCATTCTCAGATTAAGAACAAATCAGAATCATATTGATTATTCTAAAATTGCTCTGAATAAAAACTAAGCTTATTTAAAATATGATTCCCAGAAGGTGGACTCTTTTGGAGACAGATTCTCTAGCAAATAAAGTGAAATTTATTTCCAGAATTGCTCTAATTTCAGCATGAAATTCAAATATGTGCAGAAGAGCTACTGGATTGAATTATTGAAAAATATTTTTATGCAAAGAGGAATAAACCTAAACTTTTAAGTCATTTCCACTGACATCAATTTTATAAAAGTGTAATAATAAATAAGAACGTTCAGTGATGCGAAAATTTGTGTCCCTTTTCTTTGTTACTGAATGCACTACAAAAATTATAAACATGCATGCATCTCAAAACATTAATTTTAAGCATATCACTCAGTAGATAAGGTAATTACTGTCATATTCTCTCATATCATCAATATCTTTAGGGTCTAGATTTGAAAATTATTCAAAACACACTTTTTACAACATTGTTTTTTCCCCAAGTTTTACTTTTCAATATGTAAAATAAATTCACAAGATTTTGAAATACTTAAATATAAAGATAAATATACTGAAATAAAATGAAAAGGAAAAGTCAAATGCAACAGAGTCACATAAATACATTTTTAAACTATCAAATTTAATATTTGTAATATAAAATATTCATATTATATTTCGCTATTAAAAAGCGCTTTATAGCACTTCATTTAACACTATAGCAAAATTAAAATTATTGCAATAGTGCTAAATGAAGAATTATAATTCACTTCATATTCTACACGAAAGAACAAACAGGTCACTAGAAGAAAGCAACATGCTTGTAATTCTTGTAAACAAGATGAAGGGAACATTTAAAAATGACATTGCAAGGATTTGTAAAAATATTACCTGGCAGTTGTTGTGAACGATTAAATACATTAGTTATTGCCTTCCCCACAGCACTTTGCATAGCAGCAAAAGGTGATGGGCCATATGTAACTGATGCTGGTAGATGAGTAGATGGCAGTGAATCTTTCACATTTTCTTTATACTTTTCCAAAAATAACCGCATGTCACCATGAGTTAGCTTTTGACTATTGATGAAATGTTCTTTATATAGCTGGAAATTAAAAAATACAAAACAAGATATTAAAAAAATTAACTTACATATACTCTTTCAAAATATATTTAGAAATTTTAAACTTACTTATAATTAGTTTTATGTTTAAAATTGTACTAATAAATTCCTTGAGTACTGCATTTTAGACATAAACAGAAAAAGGATTTTTCATCATTAGAATTTTTAGGCAATTAGGAATAAGAAATTTTTAGGATTCAGAGGTCATTAATACCAGAAGCGGTCCAAGCAATACATACCAAGCAAGTGGCGTATCCAAGTATGCCATACATATATTCAATCATTGCTTTATAAGTGAAAAAAAAATGATAGAAAAGAAATTTAGATAGAAAAGATTGCCAAAGTCATAAATAAGCCAGTAGATTTCTATACTAACTATTATTTAAAAATAAATTAAGATGCCCTCTTTTTTAAAAAATAATACTGAATATTTCAACAAATTTTGCCACATTATAGAAGTTACCAGAATTTGAGTCACATAATCAAAAATTGCATACTTAAAAAAAATACGAAAAAAGAATTATATAGCCTTTCTTTAACGTAATTACATAAAAAGAAGAAATCTTATTACAAGTATCATTTTTCTGAACTTACATAGCATGAATAGATTATATATTGTGGCATACAGATTGGATTACAGAAATATTTTTTTAATTCAAATATGCTATTTCTACCACACAAAAAATATTTAACTTTTATTGCATCCATTAGATACTTTCAGTTCTTATTTTTAAACTTGCCCTTTTCAGCAACCAGATGGTTTGTCGAAAACATTGGTTGTGTTTAATTTTAAATAAATCTCTTTTCTTTAACTCATTTTAATCATGATTTCCCCAAAAAAGTATATTTAAGAATTAAATTACAATAGAAATGAGTCCCTAGTTATTTCAATAACCTTATACTTCAGAAGTTCAATTACAGTAGTTACAGTAAAATAGTTCATAATAGAGTGCCCACAATGCTATTAAGCTCTCCTGAATTATCTTCTTTCTCTGTGCCATTCTCAACATATTATTCTTTGCATAGACTGCAGAGGTAATAACGAGAATATCCATAATTTTCATTAGAAGAAAATCACGTGTTTAAATATTTGATAAAACCATGAAAATAGTTTGAATTTCATATCTTGATGTATACTGTTGGAAATTATGCTCAAATATATTTTTAAAACACAGCCAAAATTCAAGAAAAAAATATAAAATAAAGTGATATCATTAAAAAAGATAATTTTAAATATATTTTAATCCTTCAATTGACAAATAAAAAGTTGCAGGAAAAACATTATGGGTGAACATGCTAAGTTAGTAGCATATATATAATAAAAGTTAGGTGAAAGGAATTTTTTAAATTAATTTTTACAAATACATTTTAATTATTACCCAAAACTTTGAATATGCATGCTCACAATATCCAGGTAAAGCATTTGGAATAATAAATCTTTTAAAAGAGTTCAATGGAAACAAATTGCTTCTGAGAAAATATGCCTAATAAAGAGCTAAGTTTTAATATAGTGAAAAAAGTCTTTAGGGGGAAAATATCAAAAGTTATTACAGATAAATGTCTAGAAGTTTTCAATTAATTGTGATATTAAATATTAAAAAAGCTCTTTAAAGCACACTATTTTGTGCAGATTACTATGTTCTGAAGTATATTTGTACCCAATTTGCTAACTCTATATCAAATCATTTGACTTTTAGAACATGAAAACACACACACACTTTCTTCTTTATTGTAAGTAAAGTAGAACATTAAATATGAATATTAAAATACAATATTAACAACTTAATGATTTAGTTTAAGAAATGTATAAATTATTAAGCTCTTTAAATAGTAAGTCTCATCAACGATTTATTTTTTTAAATATAGTAAAATATTTGAATCTTACCTGAACTTCTTGATGAACTGTTTGTAACTGAGCAGCTAAAGTGACAAATGTATCATGAAGTCTTTTTCTAATTGCAGTCCATTCTATAAAATCAAGAGCATGAATCACATAATGGAAAATTGTGATATATATTCACGCTGCCTAAGTATGGATGCTTTAGTTATCAATTAAGTATTTATAAGTTTTACAAAAAGTAAAGAAAAAGAATCCCTACATGAAAAAGATCTGAAGTTTCTCCACAATGAATAAAAAATTATAAATCATGTTTTCTTTTAATGAATAATCAAGTAAAATAGTTCTGTAAGTCTCTCTACAGATGGCAGCCTTCTGCAAATTTTACATATCATCCAGAAGATGTTTTATGATGATGGAAAGGAAGTAGAAAGAGCTATTTGCATTTTATTAAGAATTTTATAAAACTTAATCATTACTGGGATTAAGTAGTACGGCCACTATGATAATTTTCTTAAAGGGCAATAAATAATACCCCATAAACAAATAAGTTTCAAATTTTAAAAAATTTAAGGAATCAAATGAAAATCAAACAGGTAACACAAAATGAAATGACCTTTTTAAAAGTAATCATGTCACAACTTATACAAGCATTTGCCCCACCAAGCTTTGTATACCTTGTTTGTAAGTTACTTAGCTTAGATTGAAACTAACTTTGAATATTGATCATGACTGTGTTGCCAAAGTAAACAAAACAACTTTTCAATATCTTTTGCAGAAGTAAAAGATGAGAAAGTAATGATTCAATTAATATTCATACTGATATTCTGTCCTCCATTGAATCTGCTGAGTGCTAGACATATATCAGCTTTTGTAATCAAAATCAAAATAAATTTTTCTCAAGCAGCTGATCTGGTTACGTTTGACTTGGTTAGAGCCCATGACAATGATCCAGGTAATCAGCTTGCTGGTATCAATGTAAAATTGGCCACTTTGGAAGGTAAAACAAATATTCCAATCCTTATTCTTGAATAGAATTCAAAATCACAAAAGAACTAGCAACAATTTGGTTATGCTTTCTGAAAAGACCTGACTCAGAATCAGGGAGAAGGATCAGAATATATGTGTCCTGTGTGGATACCAAGACTTCAATAAATATATATTTTTTCCCCCTCATCAGCACAAGATTTATTCCTGCTATCTACACAAATTTTAAAAATTGAATTCACCTTTATGTCCATACAATCAATTGTATTGTGTTAATTGCTAAATATTTAAATAACCATTTCCTAGAGTTTCATTAGAAAGATAAATACTATGTTATACGACTTAAAAACATACAGAAAAACAATGTGTATCTAAAACATTTCAAGAAAAACTACAGATTCTTTGTAACTGGCTGTGCTAAATCTGAGGTGTTTTAATTCAACTTTGCTATTTTAGCTGGTGTAGTTTTGTTATTTGTGGGATTTCTTCTGTACTGGTATGACTGAAATTTTGACTTTCTTTAACTCTTTTTATATTTAGACATATAAAAACTTTTTCTTTTATGCTACACTTTTGAGTTTATTTTATATGAAACCAATTTCATTGCATTGTAAATAGGATGATTTGATTTATATTTACTTTAAAATTATATAAGATTCCAAAAATTTTATATTGCTTCAAATTTGTACTGTGGCTCCCCAACACAGTTCTATCATGGGAAATATCGATTTACAACCATCTGTATTTGATGCTGCTCAGGTGCAGAGCCAGTGATTCCATAGCTTGGTGACAAAATGGATAATGCCAGAATTTTCATGATCCATCCAATAGGAACTTGGATAAACCCGGAACCTTCTCACTCCACCGTTTGGGAACTATAAAAGGCCAACAGTCTCAGGCTGCAAGATGAATTCAACCAGAAGTGGAATTGTATACGAGACCTCAAGAGGATAATGAAGCAACAACAGTTTTTCCAGCATTGTGTAGAGCTCAAGCGATTGCTGAACTGTTGTTTGCCAAGTTTGGAAGCAGCATCAAATTGTATGTGGAGTAACCAGTCGTGTGGTAGTGATACAATTAAAGCAAAAGACAGTTTGGAGAGACCATGGAACGAAGCTATGAGGATCCTCTCTCCTGCTATATTCTGTTTGGCCGCTTTGTGTGCTGTGGTCTATTATTACTTGTGGGCTATTGTTTATTGTAATGTGTTGATCTCAGCTGTGTATTCATCATCTTTTTGTTAGCGACTTCGTGTTTAAGTAATCACCACCTTTCTACTGAGGCCTGCTGACTACACCATACACAAGCAAACTGGTGTAGTCCATAACAACATTCTAAAAATTTTATGATCCACATTTTAATATAAAAAATATAAATTAATAAATTCACATTAATAATCCCTCTACCAAAATTGAGTATGTCTCATGAGTTGCAACCTTAGAGAACCTCTTCTATCAATTGCTAGTGACTTTTTTTTTTTTTTTTGCTTGCTTGTTTGATTCTTTTTATATATTTGGGCTTTGATACTTAAATTGTGAAGTGATCATCATTTTTAATGTTTCAAAAAGGTCTTAAAATGCTTTAAAATTTAAAAAAATAATTCTTGAAATTATTACTGTTTTCTGCTTTTATTTGTCTAAATATATTATGTTACATTTAAAATAGCCTTTATGGCACTTTTAATGCAAAAATTATATTTCCTTTAAAAATTGTCCATTATGTATTTTTTAGGTATTTTTGTATCTTCGCTTTTATTCTTTTAAATGCTTGATTTGAAATTTGCAGGAATTTTCGTATTTTAAATCATTAAATGAACTAAATTTCGTATTTTATTCCATTAAATGTTGTTTATTATAATTTGAATGTTTTATGTCGTAAACTATCACTCTTATTTTGAATATTGCACACATATTTTTGCATATGATTTTCCCACTGACATTATGGGCCTTACCACCAATCAGATAGGCTTTGTCAGGGTGAATGCTAACAAAAATTCCACAAGAGGTTATTTTTTTACAATTCAGTCAATCTCTATAAATAGTTTATATTATACAGAAGCATACTAAATTTCTGTTTTCATTTTATCTGTCGTCACGGTACCATTAATAGTGACAAGCTTGAGAAAAGAAAATACAATTAACAGGACAAAAAGTGAAATAAAGAAGATACTTTTGATGTAAACTATTATCCTAAACAAGCAAGACTATAATATTTAAAAATTCTTAAGTAATAAAATTAAAATTGGAATTTATTCAGTTATTCAGCACACATTACAATTAATATAATAAAAAATAATAAGCAAACCATTTGGTGTAAGATTATAAGGCTGTGACAAAGACAAAAGATGCCTCTCCAATTGTTCTATTTGTTGTCTATAGGACTGCATCTGTTTTTCAAATGAATTTGCTAAATTATGAAAGTATCTAAAATAAAAGAAAATAAACATTTTCAATGCAAGTCTTTAGAATCTCTGAACATTATCAGCAAAAATAATGAAAATTCTTACTCTGTAGAAGCATTATTTTCATACTGCATTGAAGTTACTGCATCTTTATTTCTTTGTGCAATTTCTGCATTCTTTAATTCCTTGTAAAAAAATTTAAAAGTCTGTTAGTAAAATCATAATAACAACAGGTAAAAGTTTTATATCACTTTATAGTTTTTCTTATTTCATTATTAATAATTTAAAAGAATGTTATTTAATGATTTGCAGTTCCATGATTGAGGATTGATATTCATATAAATCAAGAATTTTATAATCACTAATTAAAAATAAGTTACATATTAGCTTTATAGCACTCATATGGACAATTTCCCTTTTTTTTTTTTTTTTTTTTTTTTTTTTATAAGAGATGTTTAATAGAATTTCATTTTATATTGCAAACATAATTTTTGGAAAAAGTTATTTTGGGCAATTCAGAAATAACATTCATTTTACTTTTCAAAAAGTATTTTGTTTAAGACTATCCCTCGATGGTGGCCAGCTGGTTCTAATCTTTAAAATAGTCCCTTAAATACTTTATGTAACTTGTCTTTTAATAGCTACTTAATCAAAATATTTTTAAGGTTCAAATTTTGATATTCATATAATACACTTGTGCATTTATAAATTTCCTTAAGCCTGTAATGTACTATGTGTCTTTCTAATTATCTGTCAGCTTCTGCAAAATTTCATTATTAAGTTAAAGTAGACATGATAAGCTGTGATTAATATAAATACATTTTTTACTGAAATTGTTCATCTTTTTTAAATATTAATATTGTAAACAGAGTCCATCAGCATTTGAGTCTTATGTGTACTACAGAATAATTTACATAATTTATATAATATTAAGAATCATTCAACAAAAATTTCTCAAATCCAAAATTTTTGTGAAAGTGCATTTTTTGTTATTGTTTTAACCATAGTTTTAAACCCATAACCCACAACTAAAAATTTAGGTATATAAATTTTAAAGCTTTTTTTTAACAGCAGATATATTTTTCATAATTCAAAAATAAAGAAATGAAGAATGGTTAATATGAATATGTTTTAATAAAGAATTATACTAAATTAATAAAAAATAATTACAAGCCTTTATCTTCCAAATTTTGATGCTCTATTTCAAAACATTCCCTACTACAGGTAATGAATTCATTATGTCCTTTTCTTGTTCCCTTGTCTTCAAACATATATGCTGGAAGTTATTTTTCAACAAGTCCCTCAAAACAACCTCTACAGTTAACATTACTAAACAAACATTTTTCAAATTGGTAGTGGTGGTGAGGTATTGTATGACTGCTCAATCAAGCCTTAAAGTTGATTGGGAAACTAATGTTGAGCAATCAGGAATTGCATTGCGCACATTTGGTGTCGAGAACAATTTTTCTGCGAGCCATGTGTGAACAAAATTCATCGAAATGCTAAACTTTCTGACAGGTCTCTTAGTGTGATTTGACAACTTTATCTCACTGTCACAGTAGCAATGCTCATGCTTTATTTTATTAAACCAGACATTAGTACTTGGTTTGCTTTTTTTTTTTTGTCTTTTTATTTAAAACATCTTATAAAAAAGAACAAACTTCCCATAAAGCTCACTGTAATATCATACAGACTTGACCATACTGTTTTTAGGTGGCCAATTAAACCTAAAATTTGACATTTTAGAATGGAGATAACTTAGCAAATTCCATGTATTTAAGTTGTGTGGGCTTTGTTATAGTTTTTACATGGATACAAACATACAAAGCGACAGATGATCAATTCATTGACCAGTTTCAAATTCAAAATTGTCTATTTTTTAACTCCTAAAACTATGAGTCACATTTTACTGATGTAGCATTTTGAAGTTTTTCTGAAATGTTGTAATTTTACACACATACGCACACACACGAACAAAAAAAATCATGGGATTTAATTTCATCAAAATTTGGTTGAAATCTGCAAATGTAATATTAAAAAATTCCAGCTCAAAACATTTTACAAGTTATCTTCTTAGACAAACATAATATTAAACATGTGTTATTTGAAGATTTTAAATCATAGAAATAGTGCAAAATTTTGAATTCCTTTTTTCTTCTTCTCTTTGAATAAAATGTATGAAAAAAAAAAAACACCACACATTTTATTGACATTAAATTATGACCACATTGCTTTCTTTTTACTACGGGAAGTCTTGGATTATTCAGTATATTCAATTTTAAAAGTCCACTACGAATGAAATGCACAAGAAATTCTAAACTTTTGCACAAAAATGGAAATAAAAAATAATGATTTCCAGATAAAAAGTCATTAAATGGTGATAAAATATAGCAAACAAATTACAAATAGATAATCATGTGCAGAAAAGCAAGGATGAGTTATTGTTAAAAGCATAACATGAATACATAAATTTCTAAAAATAAAGGATTTTTTTTTCTAACCTATAAAAGCAAAAGAAGATAAAAGAAAAGTCAGATAAACAAAAAGAATATATTTTTCCCCTTTCTATCAGATTGCTTCTAAACTGAGAAAATAATTTTTGCTGATCTCAGGATTCATTGAATGCATTGAGCATTGAAAGATCCAAAATTGCAAAGAAAATAAGCCAACAAGAGGGACCCCCCCCCCATTCAGAATAAAAATATGAACTCCTAGATAATGCCCACTTTTAAGGAACTTATATAAGGACCGTTTGGTTTGGTTTGGTTTTTTGGCACAAGGGCCATAGATTTGACCATGCTGCGCCAGACTAAGTGAAGTTATTTCAAGGTAAAAAATTTGAAATTATTTGATACAATTTAAAATTTGAAAAATAAAATTGATTGATATAATTTGGGAGAAAAAAAAACACTAAATGTGTGAATAAAAACCAATAGATTTTAAAAAGGGTAAGAGATTATCATGGGGCGTTTTCCCAAGTAAAGCAGATAAATCAATATTATTAGATTTAAAAAAATGTAAACGCTGTGTATCAAAATTTGGGCATTCAGAAAGCACATGTTGGACGGACACAGTACAATTGCACCGAGAACAAATTGGAGCTTGTTCTCCTAACAGCAGATGACGATGCGTGTACCGAGTATGACCCAGTCTCAATCTGGTGAGAACTGTATCCGTTTTTCTATTCATTTGTGAAGGCCATAGTTCGATAGTAGGTTTAATTCGATGAAGTTTGTTTTCACTTTCAATGTCCCATTCTCTTTGCCATTTGTTTAAGAGAGATATTTTTAAATGCTTTTTCAAGTCTGTTGCAGGTGCTGAAGTATTCTTTGAGGCAGTTGCCAATTTGGCAGCTTTGTCTGCTCTTTCATTGCCCACAATCCCAACATGAGACAGTACCCAGCATAATAAAACATTAAAATTTCTAGATTCCAGTTTATTTAAAATATCCAAAACATTTAAAACAAGGGGGCGATAATACTGAGGATGAAATGATTTAAGAGATTCTAATGCACTAAGGGAGTCTGTGTAAATAATGAATTGCTTTTGTAGTCTATTATAGATTTCTTCTAGTGCGTATAAAATGGCAGTTATCTCTGCCGTGAACACTGAACAGAAAGAATTAATTTTAAATGAAAACACATTATCCGGGAAAATAACTGAAAAAGATACACTATTGGCTGATTTGGATCCATCTGTAAAAACTGGAATAAAGTCAACATAATGCTGCCTGTGCTCGAGAAATATTTGTTGATAGATGATATCTGATGTGTCAGATTTAGTAAAATTTGCAAAAGGGTTTAAATAATGAAAAACAGGAAATTTCCAAGGAGGGAACTTATTTTTTGGTTGAAGGGTTACTTTTAAATGGAGTTGATTTAAATCTGTAAGAATGTTATGCACTCTCCTATGAAATACAGGAATAAAGGATTGCCTGGCTTCGGCCAATCGAATAAAAAAAGGACGCAGTTCAAAATTGTGAAATGGATGGCTTATATCTGATTTAATCTTAAAATAATAATTTAATGAAAGCATTTGCCTTCTAGATTCAAGGGATGGTTCAAAGCTGTCGACATATAGGCTTTTAATGGGTGAAGTTCGGAAAGCTCCTGTACATAAACGAAGAGCTGCATGGTGAATTGGGTCCAATTTTTGCAATATACTTTTTCTAGCGGAGCCATAAATTACAGATCCATAATCGAGCTTAGAGAGTACAGTAGCCTTGTATATCTTAAGCATGGAGATTCTGTCAGCCCCCCATGCTGTTGTCGATAATACTTTTAAAATATTTAGAGACCTTTCACATTTTTTCCGTAACTGCTGTATATGAGGCAAGAAGGTGAGCTTTTTGTCAAAGATAACACCCAAAAATCGAATTTCATTGACAAATGGTATGTTTTCTCCATTTAATTTTAGTTCAGGGTCAAAATGAATATTGCGTTTTTGACAGAAATGGACACAAGCGGTTTTCGAAGTAGAAATAGTAAAGCCATTATCATTACACCATTGATTAATACTATTGATTGCAATCTGCAGTTGTCTTTGGATAAAATTCATATTCTTTCCTGTACAGGATATGTACAGGTCATCAACATATAATGATCCTTTCACAAAAGGGGATAATTGTTTTAAAATGTTATTTAGTTTTACGATAAAGAGGGTTACACTTAAAACACTACCTTGGGGAACACCCTCCTCCTGAATAAAAAAATTTGAAAGCTCTGTTCCCACTCTAACCTGAAATTTTCTGAGTTTTAAAAAATTCTTTATAAAAATGGGAAGATTTCCTCTTAATCCGATGTTATGTAAGTCTTTTAAAATTCCATACCTCCAAGTTCTATCATACGCTTTTTCAATATCAAAAAAGATAGCAACTAGATGTTTTCTCTGTAGAAAGGAGAGACGGATATCAGTTTCAAGGGCCAAAATATTATCGAGAGTGCAACGACCTTTTCTAAATCCACTTTGGGATGGATGTAGCAATTTACTGTCTTCCAGGTAATAAATTAATCCGTTATTTATCATTCTTTCCATTAGTTTACAAAGACAACTTGTCAAAGCTATTGGACGGTAGTTAGATGGATTAGTCGGATCTTTGCCTGGTTTTAAGAGAGGAATAATTACAGCCTGTTGGCAAATAACAGGAAAATGGTGTTCTCGCCAAATGCGGTTGTATAGATGTAACAAATTCTTCTGTGACTCTATTGTTAGATGTTTGATCATGGTATAGCTGATATTATCTGGGTCAGGTGCAGATTCATGCATCTTTGAGAGACTTGTTTGAAATTCCTGAAAACTAAAATCACAGTTATAGGACAGATTAATCTTAGAATCAAAATGCAATTTTTGCTTTTCTGCTTTCTTTTTGTTCTCTAAAATCTTATGGGGATAATTTTCACTACTGCATGTATCAGCTAAAGACGAGGCGATGGTATTTGCAATGTCTTTTAAGGTGGATATTGTTTTTCCTTTATCAACTAAAACAGAAACACTATTCAATTGAGGGACACCAGAGATTTTTTTAATTTTATACCAAAGTTTTTTGCTAGATATAGTTGATGTTATGCCAGAAACAAACTTCTGCCATGACGCTCTGCGACTAATTCTTTGAATTCTTCTGGATTCCGATTTAGTTTTTTTAAAAATAATGAAATTTTCAGTTGTGGGACGCCTGCGGAAAATATCCCAAGCCTTTCTTTGTTTCTTATAAGCCTGTTGGCAGTCAGAATTCCACCAGGGTTTATTTTGTTTTCTGTAATTACCAGTCGTCTTGGGTATTGATTTATCTGCTGTTTCAATTATGGTTTTGACAATATAATTAAGAGCATCGTCTATAGTGGAAGATCTAATTATTTCAGAATCAAAATTTACTAGTGAAGTAAATAGTTGCCAGTTGGCGGCATTTAGGATATATTTAGGTGGCCTGAAAATACTATTTGCATTATGTCTATTGTCAGTTATAATTAATGGAAAATGATCACTGTTATACAAGTTATTGTCAACTGTTAAATTAAAAAATGGCAAGAGAGATGGAGAACAAATTGCTAAATCAACTGAATGAAAAGTTCTTTAGGTAAATGAAAATGGGTCTTTTCATCCGAATTTAATAGGCATAAACTGTAGTCTGTAATTATTTGCTCGATTTGCAAACCACGGGAATTGGAATCAAGACTGCCCCAAAAAGGACTGTGGCCATTGAGGTCACCCAAAATTATGAATGGAGAAGGAAGTAGTGAAATGAGATTATTGAGTTCTGATTGAGAAACAACTTCAGTTGGAGGTAAATAAAGGCTGCAGACCATAATCAAAGAATGCATCTGGATTTGAATAGCAACAGCCTGCAGATTTGTGTTCAGGTTGATGGGCATTGAAGGTATATGGTTAGCTGCAAGGATAGCAACACCACCTGAAGCTCGATTATGAATACCATGTTTGGAGAAAATTTTATAATGTCGGATATAGTGTTTATCCGTCTTGAGGTAAGTTTCTTGGAGAGCAATACATGCGGGATTGTGTTTGTTTATAAGATCTTTGAGTTCCGACGATTTATTTAGAAAACCACGGCAGTTCCAGGAAATAAGAGTGGCCATGAAAATAAGAACAGAAGGGGAAAAAAAGAAAAAGAAGAACCGCCAAAAAACTAGGAAGATAAAGATTTATCTTCAGCGTCACTAACGGACATATCATCATCAGATGGATGGACTTTAAGCAGGGAATCAGCATCATCGTTTATACTGTTAGTTTTGTTGTCTGCTTTATCAAGAGGAATTTTTAAAAAGTCTTCACTAGTCAGGGGCCCGCTTCTAGAAGGACTAGAAACATCTTGTCCTCTCTTTGCGGCAAGAGCTCGCGCACGTTTAACTGATTGTTTTTCTTTACGTTTTGGAGACAGATCACTATCTTTTCCGTGCTTTCTAGAATCACGAGCGTTTCTGACACGAGATTTAACTGTGGAATCCTTCTCCGAGAATGAAGATGTTTTTGGAATAGATGAAATTTGTTGTGGCGTTATTTCCACATTTGAAGTTGTTTCAGGAGGCACTATTGCAGTATTTTGAGGATCACTATTGCTAACTGAGGTTGAGGTAGAAGGTTGCTGATGTAGTGGTGTAACAGGCTAGTTTAAAACTGTCTGAGAATTTGGAACAGATGATGAAGCTTTTTCGAATGCCTTCTTTATTTCGAGAAGAGCTAGCCAGTCACTTCGTTTAATGGTTATCATATCATTATTAGTGGCTTTGATCATTGTGTTCGCTGAAGGAGCGACAGTAGCAGTTGCATTATTTTGAGGATTTTGCCGATTTGCTTGCGCTGAAGGTATAATATTTGTTGTTAGGGCTTCCGAGAAGGAGAGACCTGGCTTGGGCATTCTATCCATCACAACTTTTCTAGCCTCGGGGAAAGATAAGTTTTTTGTAATCTTTATTGTTTGTATTTCTTTTTCTATTTTAAATTTTGGACACGTTCTAAAATAAGATGGATGTTCACCGTTGCAGTTTGCACATTTTGGTGTTGTAGCAGAGCAATTATCACTTTTATGGTCTGGAAGAGAGCATCGGGCACAAATTTCTGTGGTCCCTTTGCAAGCAGTTATTGTGTGTCCGAATTTCTGGCATCTGAAGCAACGAAGTGGATTTGGAATAAATGGCTTAACTGGACAAACTATGTAGGCTATTTGCACAGCTTTTGGTAGAATTGGGGTGTCAAAAGTTAAAATAAGATGTTTGGTTGGAATCTTTTGGTTATTTTTCTTGATTTTTATTCTTTGAACGTCAATTACTTTCTGTTCTTTTAAGTTTTCTAAAATATCTGCTTCAAGGTCTCTCTGAAACTCTTTCTCTGAGATTACTCCTTTTGATTGATTAAGTGAATGGTGTACTGTGACAGTTACGGATATTTCTCCGATTTTTTTTAATTTCATTATGTTTTGGGACTGCTGTTTGTTTTTTATTTCAATTAACAGATTCCCATTGTTTAATTTTTTGATAGTTTTCACTTCACCTACAGTTCCAATAATTGCTTTATGAATCAAAAGTGGCGATACTGGTTTCAATGAATTTTGTTCAGATGAAATAACAAAAGATTTAAAATAAGCATTACAATCAATGTTTACATTATGAGCCATGCGACATTTGAGGAGATTCAGGCCCGATGGCACCGCCCACCACGGAGCCCTACACGGGATGGTAGTTACCGGCTTTGGTGATTGCCAACCTCGGCACTTGCCATGATGCTAGCCAGAACCTATACGCTGAGAGTCACCCCCAGGGACAGTGACCACCCTTAACGCCAAGCCCAAGGAGTGACCCCTTCGCTTGATCCCCTTGAGCAGCCCAGCCAAATATCTGGGATACCAGCCGATTTGCACATCGGAGACCGAAATGTGCCACCCGTCTGATGGGTCGCCACGCACGGCTATCACGTGGGGTTTTTGACTGTCCATGAGAAGCAAGAAGCAAACAGAGTGGCTACAGCTTCTCATGGAGAGCTCCCTCGCTTACCGTCGAGGGATGGAAAAATGAAGAGAGAAAAAAGGGAGGAGAGAGAAGGGAGAGTAAGAAGAGAAAAAAAAATAGGGGGGAAGGGAAAAAAAAAAGAATGAAAGATCCCTGGGTACCTCGGGATTGGGACACCCGTACCCACCTAAAGGAGGTGGGCCCCTGAAGGGTATATAAGGACCGTAAAAAATAAGCAGTTTTAAAGGACTCTTAATGACACCCTATACCAAAGAATGGTAATCAATTAACATTTCTCTATAAAGCTCAGAAAACAATTTATTGATTTTATTGATGACAAATAACATTAAAAGATTGTTATCACCATAAATTTTAAAAAAGTCAGAAAGTGTAATCAAATTATTTCTATGTCTAAATTTTTATACATAAAAAGTAACTGGCGATTATTACCCTAATTTCTTAATCCTGAATTCAGTATTTAAAGGATAAAAAAAAAATCTTCACAATAATTCCTTCCTTCTGGTTAGAGAGTCAATCAAGTGGCTAAAATTGACCATAGAGTAAGAAATTTGCTGCTGAAAGGCAAGCATTCTAAAGCTCATAACAATCATATATAAATTCTAAATTTTGTAAAAGGTCATAATTAATCATTATTTAGCAATGCAATGGCTATATTAGAAGTCTCATAATATGAATGGAATTCTCAATATAAAAACAGAATTCAATAATGATATGTAAAGCATATCAATTTTCAATAAATTTCGTTCATAATCTGAATTCTAGAATTTCCATTCTTTAAATTAACTCTCTGACTGAAGTAATTAATATTTATATGGTGGCAGTTGAAGTTTATGTATCTAAATAAGTACATTTTAGACAGATACTTTGGTGCTACTATTCCATGTAGGATCTCAATTGTTTCCAAGCTAAATTGTTGGTACTTTTATATAATGATATTCTCAAACACTTTTTGTATTGAGTCCCAAAAATGAAATGATACTTTAGTATTTTGAGAAAAGACTTTTTAAACACCTTTCTAACTAAGTATCCTCTATCTAATGCACATCATCCCAAACTTCAAGTTCACAGACATCATCATTAGGAATGTTCATGATGAGTCAGTAAATGAATACATTTTTTATTTGACTTTCATAAATGTAGCAACAAATAAGATTCGAAATCACAGGGATTGGGAGTGCAATTTTCCTCCTGTGCCAATTCACTGCCTGGAAAATTTTAACTGCAAGCTTAAAAAGCTAAAACATGCCTAGATGGTAACCACCATTCTGGAAACTGGCCAAAATTGAGGACAAAATGATGTTATGCTCCAGTTGAATTTTAATTATCTGGCAGAATTTTCTCAGATAAAAGTCTTAACAGAAAAGAATAGTCATGGTCATATAAAAAAATGATCTTATCACTTCTTAGTTCTGAAGTTTAGAAGCAAAAGGTTTATTCACAAAATTTAATATCTCCCAGCTTTAATAAAAATTATTTCAATAGGATTAAATTATTTCACCATGAAAATGACATCAAAATATTTTATGCCCAAGAATCAATTGCATCTGCTTATCCATGAATTAGGTAGCAAGTTATGCATTTAATTGAATAGGTCAAAGAGAATTTGTAAAGCATTATTGACATAATTAATTTTTAAAAAATATACAATGAAAAGGGAACACACAATGAAATCCAGAAATTTTAGAAAAGAGAAAATACAGTTGAAGTATTTTTTTTAATTGGGAAGAATTGGAGGGAATTATAGAAATTTCAAAACAAATTGATAAATGCTGATGATACTTCCAGGTTATCTGTCTCTACTTATAATACTGAATAATGTATATGGAATATTTCTTATTTCTCAAATATACGCATGCATAATATTTCATTTAAATACTGGTCAATTTTTAATCGTCATAACTGAATATTATGTACCCCTTGATTAAATTCAAAGTTAAGTGCACTATAATTAATACTATATGTTTCATTTATTATGAATTAATTCAAGAAGACTAGAAATAAGATATTCCTAAAAAAAGGTTATAATATTATTGAATGAAAAAAGTCATTAGTGTTTACGAAACTAATAGCAATGCTATCAAGAAGTATAAAATATAAGTTTTAATTAAAAGAGAAGAAAGAAAACTTATTTTTTAAAAAATATATTATTTTTTCTGAGTGAAAAATTAAAATTTTCCCTTTCTCTCCCAAAGAAAAATTTCAAAAGTGCATAGAAACATAAAATAGGAAATTTTTTAAACATATCATATGAAATGTTAATAATTATTATTTTTAACATATCAATTGAAATTGTCAATAATTAAAGGGTGCGCAAAGCATTAAAAAATTTGAAAGGTTCCAACCTGATTTGATTCCTCCTTTAATTTTGCTATTGCAGTTGCATTTCTGTGGAGACCATTGGAAACTATGGACAGCTGTTGCTTTAGCGTGCCTACAAGTTCTTGAACTTTATATATATTCTTACTGGACACTCGACTCATTTCCTCACGGATTGCTTTTTGCTCTTTCACGTATTTTCTGAAAATATTTTTTAAAAAATATTTATCGAATGTATTATGTCATTTTGATTTAATACATTTGATATATATACCTCTATATTCCTGCATAAAAAAGGAATAATTTTAAAACAATAAGTGTAATTTTAAAAGTAATTTGGAAAGATTCATAAACATAAATATACATTTTTGTCTTATAATAAATATACAATTTATAGAAAGTTCTTTTAAATGCACTGACTAATAAGTAAATTATAAAAATATTTAAGATCAACAACAAATGCAAAATAATGCTCAAATATTTATTTCAAATTCTTTCCAAACTTTATTTGCAATTTTCCAGATGCAATATAAAAAACTTTTCATTTACATCACATCTGAATCAACTCTGAGGCAATGGCAATTAATCTAAAATAAATTTACTGAATTTGCAAATATCAACCCCCCCCCCCCCTTTTTTTAATGAAGAGAATTAGGTTTTCATTTCCAAAAGTAAAAGAGGTATTATTATGCCTTAAAATGTACTATGAAAAAAAAATTTAAGAACAAGCTATTATATATACATGCAAACAAAATTAATCAGCATTCCAATTTTAAACCAATATGAATTATAAGCAAAATAATAATAATAAAATAATATTTATTTTGTAAAAGGAAAGAAAATTTCCATTTTCCTTTTCAACAGCTTTTGATAACTTTTGAATAATCGCTATATGTGCAACCGGACAACTTTTCTAGTTTGCCAACTAGCGGCCGCTCAATAAAACTTTAATCTGTGCTCTGGAGTAATGGATTAAGCATGATGTTTACCCTGATAATTGTATTTTTCCTTAAATGTTTGTATTAACTGTTTTTTCTATTATTATTTTGTGTGCGTTATGTCTTTTAATGTTTTAATAAAAAGATTTATATTATTTAAGCTTCTTTCCTTAAGAATTTTGTTTTCCCTAACAGGAATAGTTTTTGGCAACCAACGGTAACTAGTTTTGTTTACGGTTACATATGAAAATTATTTTTACATCAATTTAAAACTCAATACATTTTTCTAACTAAACCTGATATGTAATAAGCTCTGTTTAGTATTAATGTCACTCATTATAACAAATTAAAAGTAGATTATTAAATCTGGAAATCTAGCAGCATCTAACAAAAAACAAATTAAATGCAACTTTACTTGAAAGATTCAACAGTAACTGCAATTTCATTCGGTATTTGCGTTTCTTTTACAGCTTTGCTGTCCCTATTTATTTAAAAAAGAAAAATTATTAAGTGAAAGCCCCATTTCAATAATTTTAAAAAATGACAAAAAAAATTTAAAGGACTTACTTTTTATGAGATATGTTGTTACCTATAATGATATATAAATCCATTATATATTTGAATTATTAACATTAAATACAAAAAAAGGAACAATCATTCATATAATTTTATGGATTTCCTTATTTTAAAATATCAGCTATTTACTAACTATAATTTTCAATTTAAAAAATTACATACAACACTAGTACATAACATCCCATAAATTTAATGTAACTTATTTTCATGTCAAAAAAAATTGATATTTTAAAAAGTTTTAATTTTATAGTTGAAGTAAAGAAGATGGGAATTCAATGTTCATACTACAATCTATAAAAATGTTTCAAACTGGATATTTTTACAATCCACCAAGCTTAACAACATATACAAAACGAGAAAAAAAAAAGATGCAAAATAAAATTTATATCTTAATACTGAATAGGCCTTGCAAATTTTACAAAACAAAAGATTGAATTTAAAAAAAATAATTACTCTATTTATTGTCAATGATAAGAAATGATACCATATCTCTGTAAAAACGATGTGCTACTTTGCCTACATTCAGAATTATTTTTATCACAACTAAATAAAATTTCATACCACTTAAACAAGATGAATTTTGCAAATCTACTCCACCAAGACCTACAGAAGATGCTGTTGGTGCAATACTAGATGTAGGCGCAAGAGAACCTGTTCCAAATGTAACAGAACTAGTAGAAGTATTTCCAAATCCACCTAGGAAAGGAATGCATATTCAAGAAGTATTTTAAATTTTATTCATAAAAAATATGCACAATTTATTTATTACCTTACAGCCTTTTGAAAGAATTTCTTTCTACATAATGAATGATATGGTTCTTAATAAATATATCTAAAAACACTTAATATGAATTATTTTGTAACACAAAGAATTTCATTAATTCCATATAATTTGAAAATTGGTTCAGAAATGTAATTGTTAGTCCACTGTTTTGCACTTTTTTTTTTCATCATGATAAATGCCATATCATGCCAATACAAATAAAAAAGCTGAACAGATTATTAATGCAACCATTTATTTCATTGTCAACATAATACTTAATATTAAATTTATTTGACTATTATTATAAAACTACTAGGTTTCAACTTCCACGAAAAAGTTCCACATTATTTATGGAGCTAGGTACCAGATGCTATTGGCACTGATCAGAATTCCCATTTTTACTGAAGAAAAGAAATTCAAGGGCCTTTTCAATGGCGTTTTATCTACTTATTTTTGAAAACATCAAGAAACACAATAATACCTTAAATACAGAAATGCAATTAATACATTTAAATAAAATATTTCAACTATTAAATTTCAAATGCATGATTTAAAAAAAAAATTTTTTTGCTACTTATATTTAAATACTTAAATACAGAGCATTAAATAGATTTGTTATGTTCAGCTACAATCAATAAGTTAAAATCTGCAAAAAAATCTGTTCAAATCTGTGTCTCGCAGAATGAAGAAAATGTAAGAGACAAACTAAAAATTTTCTATTCACACTAAAACAAATGAACTGGAAATAGAATATCAAAATATTTTTAAATTCAAAGCTGAAACTTTGATTCTAATTCTTTGATTTGATTGATCTGAATTTTCCATCAAGGTGGTCAGCACCCATGTTTGATTCCACGCCCCAGTGCATTTTCCCTGTAATTTTCAAATTTTATAAAAGTTTGGAAGCATCTAAAATCTTCAGAATAATTTTGTTTCTTTTCTTCCCTTATAAACTGCATAGTACATTTGTAATAGTATGCAAAAAATAGTATTCTACTCTTTCTTATAAAAATTAATGAAGAATAAAAATTTGATATTTAGGAAGCAAAAAATAATAATTTTCATTCTTTAGGTTTCAGAGAAGCATAATGTTTGTAATTTTTGCACCCAATTTATTCAACATAAACAATTCAAATCTTTTAAATTGTTTATGTTATTCACTAACCAACATAAACAATTTAAAAGAAGATATGAGCTCAACGAGATGGGATTTACTCAGAACTGATTATCCAAATTTATTCATGAAAGATTATACAAGGATGACAGCAAAATTACCATTTACTAAACAAAATAAAAAAATAGCTAAACGAAAATGTTGGCAATAACAGAATATACTAAAATGAGGTGATATTGAATTTTAAAAAAATTATTCAGTGCCAGTAAAACTGCACAAACTTTTAGCTCACCAAACAGTAAAAAATTACCAGTGCAAAAGCAAAATGATTAATCAAATTATATTATACAAAGAAAAATGAAAATTTGGTTCTATCACTGGTTTCTTTATTCTATTTAAATGTTGAAAAAGGAAGAAATGAATGAATTCTGAAAATTTTTATCAGTTAATTTTTATCAATTCTGTAAATTATTATTTAATTTCATAAACTCTCTATTGTAAGATACCTCCACATGATGGGAGAAAAATATTTAAATTTTGTTTAACAGTATAGTAAATTTAAAATATCCATGGAATTAGAAAGAATAACAACCAGGAAGAAACTGAAAAAATAAACTAACCAAACTTTTAGTTTTATTCTAAAATTTTTTAATTAATATAAGAAATTTTTTAAAGATATGCAGAATTTTTTTTAAATAGGGGGGGGGGGGGTACTAATAGTATTTTTACATTTTGAGAGTAGAAGTAGTAGCCAAAACAACATTAAGCTGCTTCCACAGATAGAATGTTCCCATTAAGAAAATATAAGCTATTCTTTCATAGAATTAAAGAAGTCTTGACATTCTCACCAAATAAGTGGTGTAATTTCAGATTTCAATAAATTGTCTGATTTTATAAGCATCTTGCTTTCGAAAAAGCCATTTTATGTGATTTGTGATAATATTATACATTTCTTTAAAAAATGATAAAGTAATTAAATGTACTTATAAGAAAAAGGAAAAATTAATGAAATAAACAATATTTCATGATGAATATCTATTGTATATATTGTGTTCTCATTGAGAACTTTTCTGAGAAAAAAAAAAGAGCAATAATATTTAGTTTGATTTAATATTATTAAGAGCAATAATATTTAGTTTCAACTTAATATAATTAAATAAAGGAATATGCTGTCATATTAACAAGAAAGTCCTTTAAAAATTGTATTTTTTGATATAATTATGATTTGAAAAATTAAATTTGTAGAAAATCTTAATAACAATCCATTAAAGATAATTTGCACATTACAGATTTTTACTAAAAGTAAAAAAACGTGATTTAAAAATATTGGTAGAAGATTCATGTTTATTTGTAAACCCAAGCACAAGGTATTCACAACAGTAAATTACTTACTGAAAATCCCAATTACAATAACATGGTATTTTATACAAGAGTAACATCAAGAAGGAATAGCAAGATGTAAAAAGATGCAAACTACAGCCAAACAGTTGGAAAGAGAACATGGAACAGTGGAAAGGTTCTTAAAAGGTATAAATCAGAAACTAAGAACTCAAAAACTTAAATTTGAAGCCAGAGTTTCAAGAATACTAATATCTCAGAATTTCTAATATACTTCAAGCAACATATTAAAATCATGAATATACCTATTAAAAACTAAGTAACTCAGTTAATTTGATTACTATCTCCTGATAGTGTTCAAAACATTATTAAAGAATCTGAAGAGAAGGATGAATACATAAAAATATATGACTATTTAATAAAAGTTCAAAATACAAATTTATACTTCAGAAAATTTTAAAATCTTTTAATTCTAAATTTTAATATTTAAAGTTAAGAAATATTGAATAATATTAAAAAAATATTTTAATACATCAACATTTTTTTTAAAAAATTGAGAAATTTTTTATTTTTCCCAACAAGACAAGATTGATAGCATTTTGTCTATCATAATTCTAATGTCTACATTTTACAACAAGCCTTTAATCTGCTTACTTGATTCAATAAAAAATAAAAACATTTATATTCAATAAATTTATGTTTCGGAAGTTCCAAACAATTTTGGCACATAATTACTTTAAAGTATAGATATTCAAAATTGTAACAAATATTCAATTTATATAGCAATAAACATTCAATATTGCCTTTCTATTAAAATCCAAGAAGAAAAATTTAATCACCAAAAGAAAAACCTCCTCCTCCTCCTGGTTGAGTTGTGGATGTTTGCCCTAATGTTGGAAATGATGAGGTAGAAGTAGTGGCAGAAGTAAATAAGGATGAAGAAAATGTAGGAGCTGCTTGTGAAACTCCAAAAAGATTTGTAGCACTTGTAGTTGCAGTTCCAAATCCTCCAAAAGGAGTGCTGGAAGTAGTTGTAGCTCCAAAACCACCAAATTGTGAAGTAGTTGTAGCTGTTGTTGATCCAAATCCCCCAAAAGGCGTAGATGAAGTTGTAGTTCCAAAACCTCCAAAAGGAGTAGAGCCTTGTAAAAAGATACTATTACTGAATTTGCGTATACCAAATCTGTTTTTCAAATTTGATTTCAACATTTTAAATGTATTAAAATTTAAGAAAGACTAGTAATCAATTAAATATGAAAAGAAACAGTGGTTAATTGAAAAACTAACAAAGCATAAGGATTTTTAAAGAGTGTAATGACAAACTGCTGTGAAAATTAAGAACTTTTTAAGAATATTAGCATCCTTGTATAAATATGTGTGTTTTCTAAACATAATACTTTTTTTTATAGTAATGCATAAGCTTTATTGAAAAAAAAAATTCTTAAAAATTTATTTTAAATGCTTATTCTTTAAATTTTAATTTTTTTTTTCTGTATTTATACATCTATTGTAAAATTATGCTTTTCTTGGATTTGATAGAAACATAGAAATCATAAAAATGAAAAATAACAATAATACAAAAAAAAAATTAAGTCAACTTTTATAAGATTAACAAAAAAGATTGAGTTTCTTAGATATTTCTTAATTAAAATAAAATGCTTGATAGATACAGCATTTCTGACAATAGCAATTATGATGCAGAACCTCAGCATGAACCCCAAATTTTGTATTTGACTTTTATATAAGCAACAACAGTAAGGCAACATCTCAGCAACAATTTAGCTGAGATGGAAAGAGTGAATTTCTCCCTGCAGTGACTCATTCTATAAAGTAATTTTATTTGCTAACTTATAAAGCTCAGAACTAAAGCATTCCTATGGCTATCATTGCATGACTAGCAAAACTGTCATGAAATTAATGACAATAATGATCTGTTCAAAAAAGTTTTTTAAAAATAATTTTAATAGAAAATAATAGCAACGTTCACAAGTGATCAGATTAAAAAGAAATTGTATTATCGCCTCTTATTTCTCAGTGTAGTAAGTCTTTTCTTAATGTTCCTAAAATGTAATGAAAACCTGCTTTTTAACCTATTCTTACTTTTAAAAAATTACAAAAGAAATGTTATATGCATTTTAAGAAGAAATGAAAATGCTCTACGTCCAAATTTTCATAAGAAACATAAACAAATTCATTTAGTCAAAATAATAATAATAAATAAGCTCTGTAGTTAAAAGAGCAAAATAGACATATATCAACCCCAGAACTTTCTGGCATATTGTCCAGAAATACTTTGTATGGCATTGGTGTACAATAGATAAAGTATATAAAAACTAGGGTGAATAAAATATGTGTAATAATTTTATCATGTGAATGTTGGCAAGTGTTTTGGGATAAATCTCTGGCATGCAGTTGAAGGCAAACGAAAAACAAATTCTGGTTTTAAACGAATTCTTCCCAATTGATTAAAACAAAAATTTGACTCAAAACTACACTTATAGTCATGAAATTACAAATCAAATTTGATATATTTATCACTACATTTCTTAGATATTGTGTTTACAAATTTCTGAAAGTATAGATCAATATGAGGTGAATCTCCTGTTGTATTTGACTAAAAATTTGACAGATGTTTATACAAAAAAAAATGAAATCTGTGTGCCAAAATTTAACTACCTAGTTCCCTTTGTTTTTTAATTATCAAGCTAACTGATATTGGAACAATCGGCCAGAAAGATGCAGCTGAAAATTTGAATAAAATCTACAAATTTGGTGTGAAGACCGTATACCAAATTGCATTCATCTAACTCAAAGTATTTTTGTGTTCTCTTTGTTACAGACACATTTTTCTGAAAATATGTCTGAATTCAGTGAATTATGAAATGTGAAGATTCATTAAAATCTTGATGATTGAGTTCAAATTTCTTGATGATTGCAATATTCTCTTTAAATTTAGAAATGTTCATAATATCTGTTGATACATAACTGTATGAAAATTTATTGCCAACCTTACAAACTACATAATCATCAAAACGTGAAATTCACTGCTGTCAGTTCATAATATATGTTGATTTAATTTTTTTATTCATTTTCATAATAATCTGTAATCCTTCTTATTTAATTAACTCAAAATTAAAAAACACAACCAATGCAATACTTATATTACAAATTTTGAATATGAAACAGTTCAGAAAAACATTTTTTCTAGAATTGTTATTATCTTGTAGTGACTAAGAAAGAAAATTTGAAAATTTTCACAATAGTAATTATAAAATAATTTCAAATAAATAAACTAAATTAAAAGAAAAATATCCTTAATATAGTATGTTTATAAATAATGCTTACCCAAAACACCGGAAGCTTGGGAAGTTAGGCTAGTTGGTGCAGTACTGGAAAATATATATATATAAATTATTCATCTAACAGGAATAAAGATTAAATAAAAATTAATTATCTAACAGGAATAAAGATTAAATAAAAATTAATTATCAAAAAAATACAAAAATTTATTTCATCAATACCTATTTCATATATACATATTACATTATAACCATAGAGGAAACAAACATTCATGGAAATATACATTCCTGATATTTTTCTCGTAAACATTACAAAAATTGGTTAATTAGTATTGATTCTAAAATCTTTTTTTAAAAAAGGAAAAAAAATTATCTCCTAACATACATTTTTATAACAGCCCTCTAGTTGTTATTTATCAATGAAAAAACTGGCAGCATTTATATAAAGAGGAGAAATATAAGAAATCCTTTATTCTAACACAAAGGAGCACTTCTGCGGTATGTTCAAACTTCTAATGAGCTATTACCGCAAAAGAGCTAACATTGCGAATGTTCCTCCTCGTAACTAACGCAGGCAAGAATTAAAATTGATTATTAGCAATCATTTAAAATAAAATGAATAAATGCATCTATGCCATGAATGCTTCACCAACAGTAAATTTTATACTCTTGGTTAAAACATAGTTGCACACTATATTTCATTTTTATATATTTATATTATCTTCCTTTATTCAAAAATTCGCTGCAAACTCAAATAAAACAATACGAGTCTCAGAGTTAGGAATGCATAAATATCCTCAGGTAAACAATACCACACATTTTAAAATAGCAATTCTTAAGCAAGTATAAGTTAGTTTGGAAGTCAAAAAAATATACAGAAATAAAAAAAAAACTAATTAAGATTAAAACCTTGTAGTAGCTCCAAAAGATAATTTCCCGAAAGTACTTTGTTGATCACCTCCACCAAATGCACTCATTTTTCAAAAAGTGTGACACAAACAAACAACGATTCAAACCAAATTTAAAAGTTCACGTTAAGAGCAGATTTGAAACGCTGAATACAGGAATATCATCACTCCGTCCAGATGAATCGTTGGCTAACGAATGCGCCGAAAAGAAACTAAACCTTAAAGATAGCAAATGGATGAAAATGATCCTTGATCCCAGCCAATGAAATTCACGCAAAATCCTACGTCATTATGACGTCAAAAAGAAATAATACGAAAAAAATAAGCAGACTAGGTTGTGAACATTATTACCGTATTTTTCGCCGTATAAGACGCACTTTTTCTCCCCAAAATCGGGTGGAAAAAAATGCCTGCGTCTTATACGGCAAATACAAAAGGCCACCATGGCCCTCCGCTGCCCCTCCACCTCTGCATACATACCTTACCTCAGGAATACTCGGCCACTCCGTTCCCTTCCACCTCTTGGCGCCGTCTGAGACCAGGAAGCCCCGCTCTGCCTCGCACTGTATTTGGACGGTCTCTGCCTCGCTCAGCCAATCGCAGTGCGGGAGCAAGCGGAGGCGCGGATAGCTGTGATATATGTAGTATGGTATATCTGAATGAAATATATTTCATACCACCCCATCAAGATGTCGAAGAAGAAGAGACTGGCATATAAAGTTGCTTTCAAGCTGGAAGTAATAAAATTTGCTAAGGAGCATGGAAACAGAGCAGCGGAGAGACACTTTGGGCCCCCTCCAACTGAGAAAATGATAAGAGAGTGGAGGAAACAGGAGGATCAGCTCCAATAGTTGGATAAAAGCAAGCACACCTTGCGTGGACCAACTGCAAAGTGACCAGAGTTAGAGGTAAAAGTAAAGGAGTGGATCACACATCACCGGCAAAATGGACTTTCTGTCTCAACAAAAATGATAATCTATGAGGCCAAACGCATTGCTGTGGAGAAAGGCATTCAGGATTTCACTGGATCACCATCGTGGTGCTATAGATTAATGAAGAGATATGACCTTTCTATGCGCACCAAAACCAGAATTGCACAAAAAATGCCAAAGGAATACGAATCAAAGATTCTGTCTTTTCATAAGTTTGTTATTGATGCGAGGAAGAAGAACAACTTTGAAATGAGCCAGATTGGGAACATGGATGAAGTCCCGCTAACGTTTAATGTGTCATCTAACAGAACCGTAGATAACAAAGGAGCCAAAAGCATAACCGTAAAAACCTCAGGGCATGAGAAAACCCACTACTCGGTTGTGCTGTCCTGCTGTGCAGATGGTACCAAACTGCCGCCAATGTTGATCTTTAAAAGGAAAACATTCCCAAAAGAAACAATTCCACGGGGAGTCATCGTGCACGTTCATGATAAAGGGTGGATGGACGAAAATGGCATGAGGCTGTGGATTGACAAAGTGTGGTCCAAACGTCCTGGCGGGCTTCTGAAGAAATCTTCCTTGTTGGTGCTTGACCAGTTCAGAGCGCACATTACAGAAACTACTAAAAAGAACTTTAAGGAAGTTAAGACCCAAATGGCTGTGATTCCTCGTGGTCTTACCAGCCAGCTGCAACCTCTGGACGTTTCTATTAACAAACCGTTCAAAGTTCTGATGCGAAAGGAGTGGAACACCTGGATGGCAGCTGGGAACCATGATCTGACTCCTACTGGACGGATGAATAGGACCACTATCACACAAGTGTGTGAATGGGTTAAAAGGTCATGGGACTCCGTAAAGAAAGACATTGTTGTAAAATCATTCAAGAAGTGTGGCATTAGTAATGCCTTGGATGGAACAGAAGACGACGTCTTATTTGACACCAGTGAGGAAGAAAGTGATGACAATGACTGCGTGGATCTGTCCTTCCTCATTTCTGATAGCAGCGAGGAAGAGGAATTCTTGGGGTTAGAATAAAAACATGACAGCCTTATTTTTGTTACTTTCACTGTTTGCTGACTGTTTATGAGAGTAAAGATAGCTCTTAGTATGTTACATGGTTGACATAAAATTTTTCTTAAACTGCTGTTAACTTTATACAGTTAATATAAAATATTTTACTACAGAATTTGGTTCATAATCTTTTTTTTTCTAGATTTGCCTCCTTTAAAATTGGGTGCGTCTTATATGCCGGTGCGTCTTATACGGCGAAAAATACGGTAAGTCATAATGGGTGAATAAATATAGCGCATTATTTAATTGAACTTATCAAATTATAATAATGGCATTTTTATATGAAATTTATGACATTATTTATATAAAAAATTTGATGCTGAAAAATTTTGACCCAGAAAAAAAATACACTTTAGATTTATCAACCATTCCAAAAAAAACATGTATTAATTTTGCTGTGGCTGAAATTTTTAGTTTATATAACTAAAAATGTGGATAATTTTTTGCACTAGATCGTAAAATATATTATCAATTTTTTTTACGTTCATAGTTTAAAATGATTTAAACTTTTAAAATAAATGATGTGATCAGAGTTTAGGGAAGAATAGCAGTAGAGTAACGAACCATTAATATATTAAAAAGGATTCCGAAGAATTATTTATAATTTCAGAAATCGGAAAGAGTAACATTTAATTTCAATTTTGTGAACTTACTATAAAAAGAGTGCTGATAAATTTAGTACTTTTAAATATCTTAGCTACAAAAATGAAACGTCTTTTTTTTTTTTTTTGCTATGAACTTTGGTTTGGTTTGTAATTATGAGCAATTTTTATTAAAAGATATGCTCATCTTTATTTTAAATTTACATTTTAAAAAATATTTATCTCTGTATTTTCATAAAGTCTTCTTTTGTAAGATAAAAAACATTTTAATTTGAAAAAAAAAAGTAAATTTCTTTACTGATAAAGTAAGTCAAGTTTTTTAAGATAAGTAATAATCTCTGAACTTCTCCGCCCTTTCTTAAAATTAAAATAATCATGTTAATTGGATTGTGTTGACACCTTTTTAGTAACCTAACATTAATATTAAAAATAAGCATGCTCCTATCAAAAATCAAAAAATAAATTTTAAAAAAAGTTAATATTTAATCTTGTATTTAAAATGTTTTGAGAAACTTTATATATGTGTGTGTGTTAATGCTTATGTAATATACTAAAATTCAATTTAAACTTAATATATTTCCTAATCGATGGCTTAATTTAGCCCATGTTAACTTCATTTGAAAATGTTCTTTTATTTCCTGATCCAATTCCATCTTTTTTATTTAATTAATGCAACTCTGTAAAATTGTTGACATCGGCAAGTACCCACACATTCCGAGTGAAAGGATAAAAAATTGGATAGCTAAGCAAATTCTTGTTAAAAGATACCTAGATTCATCTACCTAAATCAATACATGTAAAGAAATCCCTATCAAAATCTCACAGTATATAATCACAGGGATAAATATTTCATTAGCTTTTTACACTTTTCAATAGTTCCTTCTGCTTGTATATAAATTATGGCTCCAGGGATGAAGTTAAAGTGTTTAAAAATCACAAATGGATGGAAATAATTTGATTATAAAAACAAGGAAAAAATCTTTACCAAAAAAAGCATGTTTTTATATTTTAATTGTAATCTATACTTATAATAAAGCTCAATGTGTGCGTGTGTGTGTGTTGGCGCTCTACAGGCCATACCGTTGGGCCTACAGCTACCAAATTTGGTACATGTATTCTTGGAGATCGGGAAAATGCGCTTCGGAGTCCTTTTTTTGAATTTTTAATGAGAATTTGAATTAATTAAAATTTAAACGAAATTTTGACGTTTTTCCACTATAATTTCCGAAAATATTATCGCACAAACATGATTTTTGCATCCATTTAAAGATTAAAAAATTAGCTTTTTAATGGTATCAGTGTTTTAATGTATAACTTAAGCTTCTATTTTTAACGAATTTTTAAAGAAATATTTTAACCATGTTTTCAGCACGTGACTGGATAAAATAAAATAAATATAAAGTGAGATATTTTCTAAAAGAATAATTGCAAGGCAAAGATTTCTATGATCGTTTGCAATATCTAAATAATTAATTCAGCAGATTTTCTTCATTTAGCATAAACGCTTGAATCAAACAATGCATTTATGAATAATGAGTTTTAGATATCTTCATACTTTGCACTGTGAGCCATATTTTACAAAATATTTTTATTAATATTTTAAATAAAAGTTGCTACATCAATCAGTTTTCTAAATCAATAATTAAAACTGGCTGATTAAAAAAATTTAAGAATATTTTTTGGAAAACGTGCACTTTTAGAGCTTTCCGTTCATCACCTTAAAGAAAATATTAATTTCAGGCCAATCAATGCCCGGAATTACTTCAAGGCTAATGAATATGTGATTTAATTGAAAATTTTAGAACGCATTACTCATGGAGAACCAGCTGGTCGCCAAAGACGGCTAGTATTCTATATATATGAAAAGTTTTAAAAATATTGAATTCAAATTTTATTCACAATATTAATCATACTAATTGCTTCTAAAATCATTTTTTAGATCATAAAAGGGTTATGAGACTGATAAAGTTTAAAAATCACACTATTATTTTATCAAAGAAAAATTTATTTTATCATTGTCAAATTATCTTTAACAACCTGTAATACTATATTGGAAACTTCCTTTATTGAACAATCTGAGCATGATTTTTTATATCATCCTAAATTTCTGATGGCATTCTAACAAAAAAAAAAACTTTCTAAAATTAAACATTCTTGAAATTTATACACTTATAATAATAGTATACCTAGATTCCCCTATGCTCTTTCATTGATATAAAAAAAGCATTAATTGAATAAGTATAGTTAATTTAATATAATATTTCATATAGGTTTACAAAATTCATTTAGTAACAAAGAAAATGTGGAATCTAACTACACAGTTTCGATTTGCCAAATTTCATGAAGAATTTACAGATTCCTTAAGTGTAGCCCTCAATTTAGACAAATAATGATTTTTTTTTCAGGAAATAAATATAAAATCAGATTGTATAAGAGAATTTTTATTGAAATTTGATACATAAAAGCACAAATATTTATTTGTTTGAAAAGGTACTTCACAAAAAATACTATGACTTTGTTACATGAAACAAAATTGATATTTAAAAAATTTATTCATGGACAATATAACCTTCAAATAAAAAAAAATATGAATTATTTATTAGTTTCAAAGATTATGAGCTTTAATCCAAAAACATTAGAAGATGCTAAAAAAAATCAAAATATCCAGAATACTTATTAAATATTTTCTAAATTCACACAAATTGTGAATATCATTCTGAAGTAGTGTTTTGTCTATGAAAGGGCAATGAAACAAATGCTGATCAGTATTTTATGTAATACATCATGCACTTCTTCTCTGTGACATCATGTTATTAATATCGTCATGAAAAAAAAATCAAAGAAAAATTACTGTCTGTTCATCCCAAGAACTCTCTATGTTTACGACGGGCGTTATAGAAACCGGCTTCGGTTATGAAAATCCATTTTGAATTTTGAATGGGTGGAATCGGTCGGAAGTCTGAGGGGGTTATTCTTTTTTTTGACGTCAATCCGAAAGAAAAACTTGTTGCTCATTCTTCTATTCGCTTTAGTTGCAGTTGCACAATCTTTATATTCACTTAGCTTACTTCTTTTATTAAAGTTTTATTAATCTTTTCTTTCGTTGATGTCAACTGCATTTCATTATTTAATATTTTTTTTATCCCTTAAATTTTGACGTCCTTCAAAATGCCTTTTTTATTTAAGAAAGGAGAGACAAGCGTGCGAAACTGTGCACAATGTTGCAGAGTTTTGCTGAATTGTATTACAGTTTTAAAACAAAAAGAATTACTTTGAAATTAAAAACAACGACTCTGTTATATATAAAAATATTTAGAGATTAGATAGATTTAATTTCCTTTCTGGAATTGAATGAATACATGCGATTGTTAAGAAGTAATTCTATTAAACTTTTATTGCGAAATATTTTTCATCTACATAATGATATGAAGAAAATATTATATTATAGGTAGCGCATTTCTTATTTTTTTCAGTATAAAAAAATAGACATTTAGTATTCAGGCTGGTTTTCTCGTATTTTTGTTGTTTCAATAGCTTTTCTTTGTAGATATGATTCCAATAATCAAAAAATTTATTAACGAGTATTTAACGTTATCTCTTCAACTCAGGTGCACTGATTATGATAATAAAACTGTGACAGATAAGTATTGTCAAACGGCATTGATGGGTTTTGAATAGAAATGTGAAGGAAATTAGGAGCGAAGAATTTTCAACCCCGAAATGATAAAATGCCTGCCAGAATTTGTGGATCCTTCGAGCTCAGTATGGTGACGCGATTTTGCGCGAATTTCATTGGCTGGGATCAAGGATCATTTTCATCCATTTGCTATCTCTAAGGTCTAGTTGATCCGTTCGCTGCTCTGATTGAGGAATGTAAGGCGTGGTGGGTAGAACGACATGGTGCTTTCTACTTTTAATTGCTGGTGTCGAGTTGGACTCCCGAAACCAAAGAATATATACATATATCATTATTGTTTTCCATACTAATTCAACAGTGAAGACGAAATCACTCAAATTTCATACTTCTTAAAATAAAATTTGACATCAAGACTTATATATATTTAACTGAAAGTTTAAAGTCGAGATCCTGCACAAGCGAAGAGATCATACGTATTCTTGGCGTTCATTCAGACGATATTTCCATCGCATTTAAAACTTTAACTTTATTAATCCCATTTAGGGATGACGAATATTTTACGAGCGGTTATTACGTAACCAGTATCAAAAAGTCATAAATACCAGTGATCAATTCCTTTGAAAAATGGATAATAGTAGAGAGGCAACGATTGCACGCCATAGTTAGCCTAGAGTCAACACACCTTTACGGTGGGTTGACACGAGGCCAACAGTTGTGCTCAATTATTGTCTCTCTGCTGTTGTCTTTGTATTGTCCCCGTGTGAACAGTTGTATTGTCCCGATGGTACAACCATTTGACATTGTCCCGTTTCAGATATGTGATTTTACTGAAGTAGACGTGACCTTCTATTGCCCTCAATAGTTGGCCTTGTGTGAGCCACCCTATAAACACTGATGTACTTTCCAAGAACAGTTATCCCACAAACAGTTGTGGCGGAACCTATTCATCACGTGCAAAGCGTTTTTAATTTTAAAAAGACCGAGGTTCGAACTCTCCCGGTCTTATAGCAATACCTCCTAAAGTACAAAGCCTCCACACGGCTAGAATGAGTCATCCGAGGAAGTCTGACGATCTCAACAGCCTCCTTCTTCTTGCATAAAACCGACCATGACTGAAAGTAGCAGCATCGACAGGACTTGTTGTGGTCGACTGCTGAGATCTCAACAGCCTAATGGGGAATCGATGTAGTTTTCAAACAACCTCTGTAATGAACGTTTGGCTGTTTTCGTTTGGCTGCTATAAAATTCTGGTTCAATTAAATATAAAACATTTCTGTTTTTTAAATACTTTTTAAAATTTAAATCAGAATTTTAAAATTTTATTCCAACAATTATGTTACGAGATATCTATAAAATGCATCATTTGAAAGCAGCTATAATAGGGATGACGAACATTTTCAGATCGGTTATTACGTAATCAATATCAAAAAGTCAGACATACCAGTGATCAATACTCTTCAAAAAGGGGTGTGATTCAAATCCTTACAAGTAATATTGCGGTTACAGGTCTTGGATCACGATTGGAAAGAAACAATCGATTCGTTCTATTCAGTGGAAGCTCTCGAACAAGAGTTTCAGAATGCATTGGGAAAGTCTCTTACTCACGGATGCCCTTTCCAGGAGCAGACCTCCCACAAACAGTTGTGGCGGGTGGCGGACCTATTGATCACAAGCAAGGCGCTTCTTATTTCACAAAGAGTGAGATCCAAGCTCAACATATCCCATCGCATGGTAACGACTATCGCTGGAAACCTATACGCGGGTTGTTGCCTTGTACGAAAACAAGTTTTCTTTCGTACTCAAGAAAAGAAAAATATTTATATAAAAATATTTATTCTGGGGAAAAAAAGCAATCCTATAAAGAGGATCGATATCTTGCATTTAACTAGGCAATTACTAAACATATGTGGTGACTTGAATACATTTTTTTACACCATTCTTTTTGATATTTACAGTTTTATTTTATTTTATTTTTGGCTTCTTGCATCTTTAAAGGCTTTGGTTTTCAATTTTAAAAAATTGTAATCAGAATTATTTTATTTTATTGTTCACCAAATTTTAAATTGATAGTTTAAAAAAATCTCCTTTGAAAACCGTTGGCGAATATATTTGATTCATTTAACTCGACTGTGGTTATTGGAGATTTCAATTCAAAATGTTATCAAAATATAATTTAACTGATTTAATGTTTAAAAAAAATAATGCTAAAAAGCAAGATCATTGAAGACTACGATTTTATACAGAAAATAAAGTTAATAAAGCATTCTGAAAAAATGCTTTTAAATGACATTTGGATAAACACCAGGGATTTTTATTTACTTGAAAACTTCATTCCAAGTTGTAATAGTTCCAATTATAAGCAAGTTCCAATTATTAAATTTATGCCTTATTACATAATACGATTTACTATCATTTGAATTTTAAAGCAAGTGTGCATAATGAGAAGTTTCTTTTTTGGTTATTATTTTATTGCAAAAGGAAATTAGTCTCTTCTTTATTTTTATGAACACAAAAGAATCTATACATTTATATTATTGACAATGCAGCAGGAAATATAATCCATAGAAAAATCGTGAAAAAGTTCAAAGCTTATGTGCTTCTACGGTAAACTTGCAGAATAGAGTAGTGAATAAGATTATGAATGAAAAAAAATTGAAACAAATATTTTAATAGCTGAGCCAAAAATATATTCACCCCAAATTTTCAACTGACTTTCATCGAACACTAGTTTGTTCTAAACCGATTCATTCTGTTATATTCTAAAAATATCACGAATATAATAATACATGAATGATGCTACATATAAAATTATCTGATTGTGAGGAAATTTCTGCTTTTAACTATTTTAACCAATGGGACAATAAACCACTAAAACTAAATTAAAATATTTTTATACATTTTGATGAAACAGCATTAATGTTCTTCATTTCATGTACGACTTTCGAATATTAAACCCCTCGTTCAACATTTCTCATTGGAATGAGAATTTATTTTGAATAAATTTCATATTTAATTATTTCAGCTATCACATTTTTTAAATAACTTTGAAAACTATTTTGCGCATGTAATTGATTTAATATTTTCTATTAAACCTTTTTACATATTTTTTGGTTCGATTTATATAAAAAAATATAAAAGAAAGAAAATGGGAAATTTTTAATAGATCAAAACTTTAATAAGTTCTATTTAAATAAAAATTCCAGTTTTGATTTTTTTTCTTATTGAACATTTACAGCGCAAATAGAAAGAACAAAACAAATTTGGCAGCATTAGCTTCAATTATTTCATTTCATTATTTCGTTCACATATTTTTTGAGTCTTGAATTCACGGAAAATACGGCAACTTAAAAGCATTGAAATATTTATATTAAGAATTCTAAACAAAATTTTCGGCAACTAATTCTTCTAACTTTTTGTCATACCTGAAAAAAAGTATCAGATTGTTGCGAAAATTAATTAAGCGACGTTTTGTAAGCAATACAAGTATATTATGCAAATCTATGTCCCTTTTTTCTTGCTATATTTTATTCAAAAGTTCATAAATAACCATTTCCTTCAATTGGAATTACAAATAGTCTGTCAGCGATTATATATAATTATTTGTGGATCCTACTTTGCTTAAATTCAGATTCGTTTAAATTTTTTTTAATTTTTTCCCCTGAGAATTTCAAAGTGAATTACTGCGCCACAAGTATGATTAAAAAATAGAATGAAATATGAAGGTTGTTCAGTGAAAATGTATAAGAATAGATTTTTATATCTCTTCATAAAATATTCTCATTGAGCATTTATTATTTGTTCTTCATAAAATATTATAGTACTACAAAGAAAAAAAATGATATTAAAAAAATTTTAGGGTAAATAATTTTTTTTTTAAATTTAGTTTTGAAACGTATTGATGTTTTAATGCATTTTTAAATATAAAATAAAACATTATTTCTTAATTAATGAACCAAGAAATTTCTTTCAATATTTTGAAAGGAAAAAATTAGAGAAAATCTTACAATACTTATGTCAAAATATAAATATTTCTTTCGAAGTATTTATGTTATGGATGCAAAGTAGGACTTTTTTAATACAAAAAAGAAAAGAAAAAGAAGGGGAAGGAAAAGCAAAATTTTTATTACTTTGACGTCAATCGATATATTTTAAGAAATCTTTAAACACAATTTTTATAAGATATTCGAAAACATTTTGTTTTACTTTTGAAAATAAGTACTTATAAAATTTTGTATCCATATTCTTTTTTTCTGAAAGAGACCTTCGCCATTTAAATCATTTATTTTAAAGAATTCATTAGTCAGCGCAAATTAACTCCATCCAGACTATCTGCTGTCTGTCCAATCCTTAACTCCAAAGGCGCCCTAATTGGTGGGAGACGACAATGGCGAAAAAATACGATCGTCTTTTCCGATTTCAAAGGCAAAATCCAAAGAAGGAAAAAACTGATTGCTCCCATCTTAAAGACAACCGAAGAGAGCAAAATAACACGTTCCAGTCCGTCTTAAAATGGATTTGATTCGCAGAAAAAACACATCCGACGTAAATTTTATGCAGTGTTATATGAAACTCGATTGCCAATTCCCCCACAGATTTGTTGCGTTTTCAAACTACAAGGTAATTTAAATTTTTTTCGGAAATAGAAAAAAAGAGAGATCTATTCTCACAAACCGAAAATTCAATGTGATAAGCGACACTGCTTTCGGGTGGCTGGTAATTAGTTAGGACTATTGGACGTAAAATATTCTGAAGAAGAAAGCAATATCTTGCCCAATATGTGACACTTCAAAGCAGTAAACAATCCAGCAAATGTTAAACCATCAGCAAAATGTAAGTACGAGGGGTTTTTTTTCAACCTCCGATAGCACATTATGAAGGTCAGGCATGCGGCAGGTGGCGGGTGTGAGCAGTAGGCGACTGCGTATCTCCCCCTCCATATGCTTTGTCATTTGCAATTCCAACATGCCATTTCTTGTTCAGCTGCAGTCACATAAACATGGCCGTCTCTATTAATTCTCCCGCGAAGTGTGAATAGCGAAGCGCTATTCGCTTTTTGCAGGCAGAAGGGAATAGTGCAGCGGAAATTGATCGAAGAATGAGTCGAGTGTATGGAGACTACATTATGAATGATGGTGTTGTTCGTGAATGGTATCGAAAGGCATGGTATGATATGACGCCTGGAATTGTTCTGATCCATGACAATGCTCGTCCTCACAGCACTCGTGTAATAGAGCGGCTCCTTGAGCAATTTCGATGGGACATTTTAGAACACCCACCGTCCCGACCTAGCACCGAGTGACTTTCATCTTTTCTTTGAACTGAAGAAGTGGCTTGGGGAGCAGTGGTTTCAAACTGTTGAAGAGCTCAAAGAAGCTGTCACAACTCATTTCAAATCATTGGCGGTACCATTTTAGGAAGAGGGTTTTGCAAAGTTTGTTGATAGATATGACAAATACCTTAATCGTCAAGATTACTATGTAGAGAAGTAACCTTTATTGTGCATTACTTTTGGTGATAAAATCATTTTTTTATATTCACCCGTCTTTTATTTATAGCCCATCGGAGGTTGAAAAAAAATAGCCCTCGTATTATCATGAATTCTTCCCAAAGCAACTATATAATAAATTCTGATGAAAATGCTATTGAAAAAAGAAGGTTTAAATTACCTAAAATGGAATTGAGAAAGTTCGACGATGACATAAAAAAGAGCCTTTATTTTTGGAGCCAACTTGAAAAAAATTATGTCGGTTCTGGTATTGAGAATTCTGATAAGTTTCAGTATTTATTACAAGCCACCATCGAAGACTCTCAAGCGAGATAAGTGGTTGAAAGTTTTCCGCCAACAGGCGATAATTATCCTAAAGCAATTGATTGTTTAAAAAGAATATTTGGTCTCGACGATTTACAAGAGGACGTATATATTAGAGAGTTGTTGAAGTTAATTAAAAAAAATAGTAATACAAATTTTAATATAAATAATTTATGTGTACTATATGACAGTTTAGAACAACAGATTCATGCACTTGAAACTCTAGGTGTTACAGATGACTAAAGTGTGGCTTCCTTTAGTTGAGTCTTGTATGCCAGAAGATTTTCTTAGCGTCTGGCAAAGAAATTCAAATTTTGATCTTGGCATCGATTCAAAAGGTATACTTGACATTTTATTAACATTTTTTAAATGGAAGTAGAAACTGAAGAAAGAATTAACTTGGCTATACATGGTTTCGGATTGAAGGATGAATTTTCATATAAAAACGGAAACAAATTGAAAAAGTGTGTACTGTAGGTAATTTGCTAAGTACTACTGCTGATCCAGAAAAAAAAAAATTGCATTTTCTGTAATGGTAAACATGAAACTGCAAATTGCTTTAGAGCACAAAAAATGGCTTACAATGATAAAATCAAAATTTTAAAGGCCAAGGGCTGTTGTTTTAAATGTTTAAGAGTAGGGCACAGGTCAGGAAAATGCGGATGCATTATAAAATGTATCATTTGTAATAACATGCGCTATGCAAAAATGTGTAACGAATTTAGTCAAAATAAAAATATAAATAAAACTCCATCCAGTAATTTAGAAAAGGAAAATAAAGATCAGAAATTTAAGTCCGTAAATTTGGACAGTGTTTCCTGCAATTTTGTTGCAGACTTTGAAAGCTAAAATAATAAGAAAAATTTAAATTTAAATATAAGAGCAATGTTTGATTCGGGTTCTCAAAAATCATTCATTAGAAAAGAGACAGTGTCTCTTCTAGATATAAAGCTCTCATGTCAGCAACTATTGTCTCATGCACTTTGTGGAGGAGAATTAACGAGGAGCTTCATAATGTATATAAAATTGGACTAGGAAGCTCATAAAAAAATTATTGTAACATTGATGCTTTTGATCAAGACGTTATTTGCAATAGCGTCCCCTTTGTTTAGTTTAATCCATGGATTGAGGAAGTAGAATCAATGAATATAAAAATATTTAAGGCAGAAGACAATTTAGGGCTCATTGATTTTCTTATTGGAGCAGATGTTGCGGGAAGACTTTTTACTGGAAAGAGAAGAGTGCTATCTAATGGATTAGTAACCGTGGACTCCTATCTAGGATGGACACTAATGGAGAAAACCAACTTGACCTCTGAAAAAGAAAATGCTACTACGATGGTTATTTCAATGTTTGTAAAAGAAGTAAGCATTTCTAATCTTTTCAGTCTGGAAGTTTTTCTCAGATAAAATTTAAAGTGGAAACTGAAAATCTGATCAAGAGGATTTTTGAGGAATCTGTTAGAATAAATGAAGATGGAAAATATGGGGAACGGAACTCTCTAACGGAAAGAACATCAGATTCCTCTACCTGATAATAAAGAAGTTGCCATAAAACGATTTGAAAATTTAACTAGAAAACTGAATCAAGAAGGCTTGTTTACATCATATGATAATGTATTCACAGAGAGGTAATCATTGGCCATTATTGAAAATGATCCAGTTGAGTCATTATCTGGCCACTCTGAAAACTTTTTGCCTTTGAGAGCTGTTGTAAAACAACAGGGAACAATAAAAGTAAATCCAATTTTTGATGACTCTGCCAGACAGGTTGAATCACCATCATTGAACCAGTGTTTAGAATCTGGACAGAACTTATTGGAATGATTCCTAATATTCTTCTTAGATTCAGAGAGCATAAATTTGGTATCATTGCTTTTATAGAGAAAGCTTTCTTGCAAATAAATGTGAGACCAGAAGATAGGAAATATCTTAAATGTTTTTGGTGTGATAAAAAAGAAAATATTAATCGAAAAATTATGCGACATACTCGTGTGGTGTTTGGAGTGAAGAGTAGTCCTTTTCTTTTAGGAGCTGTACTGGAAAATCATTTGAAAAATATATCTGAGGAATACTATACTAAAAGAATTGTTGAAATACAGTCGAATCCGGTTAATTGGACCACCGGGTAATCGGATTAGCCGCTTATTCGGACAGAATCTTAAAGAAACGAAACAAATCCTATGTACATAAGCCTAATATTATTCGCTTATTTGAACCAAAATTCCGTTTAAACGGACCAAAGAAGGTGGCAGGGAAGATGAGAAAGAAGCCACAAGTCGCCTGTGTACAGCAGGAAGTCCGAAAGGGAAAAGAACTAGTGGGAGGTGAGAAAGCTCTTTGTTTCTTAGAACGGGCAGCTCGGTAGCCACTAGTGAGGAACCACTGTTTCTCTGCTTTTCGGGGAAATGAAATCCCGCGTCAACCATTTTCTGCGGAACACTTTAGTCAGTGAGCTATGCGTGTCTTGTCTCCCCTGCCGAAATGCCAAGGCGGGACTTGACATTAGCTGAAAAAATTAGTTTCCTGGATCAGATCAAGCAACAACCCCCAAAGACTAGTCAATGTCGGTTGGTGGGAATTACCGGCTTGGCAAAGACTACAATTTTGCGCTTGATAAAACAAGAGAATGAGCTGCGAGAAGAAGGGCACAATGTGAAGGACGACGAGGAACTTCTCAAAAACGGAAGCGTGAAGGCAAGGATCGAAGAGGCCCTTAATGAATGGTTTGCCATTGTTACTGGACGAGTTGTGACAGTAAGCGGCCCAATGTTAAAGTGCAAAGCAGACGAACTCGCTAAAAAGGTGGGCCACGATGATTTCAAAGCTACGGACGGTTGGTTGTCTCGATGGAAATCTAGACATGACATGAAATTCAAGGAAGCACATGGCGAGAAAGAAAGTGCTGATGGTGCAGGTGCTGAAGAATGGAAATCAACCAAACTACCCGAGCTTCTTGAGAAATGTGCAGCAGATGGCATCTACAATGCCGATGAAACCAGGCTGTATTATCGTGCTACACCGGACGGCTCTTTAAGTTACAAACATGCTGTATTCTCTGGCTCCAAAAAAGCGATGGACCGCGCAACTGTCTTGTGCTGCTCAAACATGTCAGGATCGGACAAGAGGAAGTTGTTGGTTATAGGAAAAAGAGCCAAGCCTCGCTGCTTTAAGGAACTTAGAATGGGCAGTTTACCAGTTGTATATTGTACGGACAGAAATGCATGGATGACCACTGAACTTTTTAAAGAATGGCTGAAGGATTGGGACAGAGAACTACAACGCCAGTCGAGAAAAGTGTTGCTCCTTCTCGACAATTGTGTCGCACATCCTCATTTAGATTGCTTAAAGAACATCCACCTGGAATTTCTACCTCCTAGGACCACAGATTTGGTGCAGCCAATGGACATGGGCATCATGAAAAATTTGATGACCTTTTATCGTAAAAGGTTGGTTAATTATGTTCTTGAAGCAATTGAAGAAAGTTTGCTGACCTCATCATCAACAGCCAGAGAAGTCAGTGCAAAGGTCAACATCTTACAAGCAGTTACATTTTTGACCGATAGCTGTCGAAATATAAGCAGTGAGACAAATCAGAACTGTTTTTCTCACTGTGGCTTTAAGCATTTGGTCTTGGAGGTGGACATGCTGACTGAAAGTGAAATGGTGAGGGAAATGTGGAGGAAGATTATCACGTTGAATATATAAGGTTGAAGGTATAATCGTTCACGTTGAAGGTATAATCCACTCGGAGGCTCAAGCCTTCAGGCCACATGTCCTCTTGGTGGCTTAGTCTTTTTTTCTTCTTAAATTGTCAATCCGAGAATCAAAGAGACTGGGAATCGGGGCAAAAACCGAATGCTAAGAAAATTAATGAATTCCGCGCATGTCCGAAGTTTGACACTTTAAAATTAAAATATCTATGAAAGATTTAAGGAAATATTTTATTTTTGAATTTTAAGTCTTCAAATGAGTAAAAATATCTAAAGAATTACTATTATAAAGGCTATTTAAAATAGGAATCATTTTAAAAAAATTATACAATATCGGGACTCGAACACATGACCTGCGAAAAGCTATAATCTGCTCCGTGGCCCTAGCCATCAGGCCACACATCCTCTCTGAGGCTTAGGCTTTTTTCCTTCTTAAATTGTCAATCCGAGCATCAAAGAGACTGGGAATTGGATCAAAAACCCAATGCTAAGAAAGTTAATAACTTTCGCGCATGTCCGGAGTTTGACACTTTAAAATTAAAATAGCTATAAATGTTTTAAGGAAATATTTTATTTTTGAATTTTAACAATTCAAATGAGTAAAAGTAATTAAAGAATTACTATTACAAATGGTAATTGAAATAAAAATTTAAAAAAATAATAATAAATTATACATTATCGGGACTCGAACTGAGGACCTGCAAAATGCTAAAATACGCTCGGTGGTCCTAGCCATCAGGCCGCACATCCTGTCGGTTGATTAGGCTTTTTTAATTCTTAAATAGCCAATCCGAGCATCAAAGAGACTGGGAATCGGGGCAAAAATCGAAATCTAAGAAGATTAATGACTTCCGTGCATAACCGAAGTTTGACACTTTGAAATTAAAATAGCTATGAAAGATTTAAGGAAATATTTTATTTTTGAATTTTAAGTCTTCATATGAGTAAATGTACCTAAAGAATTATTATTATAAATGCTTTTTAAAATATAAATTTTTTTAAAAATTTTTTACAATTTCGGGACTTGAACTCAGGACCTGCAAAAAGCTATAATCGGTGGCGTAGCCCTAGCTATCAGGCCACAATTCCCTCGGAATCTTGGCCGTTTTTCCTACTTAGATTGTCAATCCGAGCATCAATGAGACTGTAAATCGGCGCAAAACCCCAATGCTAAGAAAGTTAATGACTTCCATGCACGTCCGGAATTTGACACTTTAAAATTAAAATAGCTATGAATAATTTAAGGAAATATTTTATTTTTGAATTTTAAATCTTCAAAGAGTAAAACTACCTAAAGAATTACTATTAAAAAGGGTATTTAAAATAAAAATTAAAAAAAAATAATAAAGTATACAATATCGGGACTCGACCTCAGCACCTGCAAAAATCTATAATCCGTCCCGTGGCCCTAGCCATCAGGCCACAAATTCTCTCTTTGACTTATACATTTTTCCTTCTTTAAATGTCAATCCGAGCATCAAAGAGACTATTAATCGGGGCAAAACCCCAATGCTAAGAAAGTTAAGGACTTCCGCGCATGTCTAGAATTTGACACTTTAAAATTAAAATAGCTATAAATGTCTTAAGGAAATATTTTATTTTTGAATTTTATGTCTTCAAACGAGTAAAAGTACTAAAAGAATTCCTATTAAAAATGCTATTTAAATTAAGAAATTAAAAAAAAATTAATAAAGTATACAATATCGGGACTCGAACTCAGGACCTGCAAAAGGCTATAATCGGCTCCCTGGCCATAGCCATCAGGCCACACATCCTCTCGGCAGCTTAGGCTTTTTTCCTTCTTAAATTGTCATTCCGAGCATCAAAGAGACTGGGAATTGGATCAAAAACCCAATGCTGAGAAAGTTAAAGACGTCCGCGCATGTCCGGAGTTTGACACTTTAAAATTAAAACAGCTATAAATGGTTTAAGGAAATATTTTATTTTTGAATTTTAAATCTTCGAATGAGTAAAAGTACCAAAGGAATTCCTATTAAAATGCTATTTAAATTAAAAAAGTAAAAAAAAAAATAGTAAATTATACAATATCGGGACTCGAGCTGAGGACCTGCAAAAAGCTATAATCCGCTCGGTGGCCCTAGCCATCAAGGCCTCACATCCCCTCTTAGGCTTAGGCTTTTTTCCTTCTTAAATTGTCAATCCGAGCATCAAAGAGACTGGGAATCGGGGCAAAAACCCAATGCTAAGAACTTAATGACTTTTAAGTCTTCAAATGAGTAAAAGTACCTAAAGAATTACTTTTAAAAATGCTATTTAAAAAAAAAATAATAAATTATACAATATCGGGACTCGAACTGAGGACCTGCAAAAAGCTATAATCCGCTTGGTGGCTCTCGGTGTCTTAGGCTTTTTTCCTTTTTAAATTGTCAATTCGAGCATCAAAGAGACTTTTAATCTGGGCAAAAACCCAATGTTAAGTAAACGAATGACTTCCGTCTATGTCCATTTTGATATTTTAAAATTAAAATATCTATAAATGCATTGAAGAAACTTTTTTTACTTTTAACTTTTTAAAAAAGTAGCAAAATAAAAATAAACAATTTTAACATTCCGGGACTCCAAGTGACTACCTGCAAAAAGCTATTATCCGCTCTGTCGGTCTAGCCACGAAGTCACACATTCTTTCAGTGGCCGAGGCTTCTTTCCTTCTCAAATCGGCAGTCCAAGTACCAAAAATACTCATAATTTGATCCAAAACCTAATGCTAAAAAGATTAATTACTTCCACGTTGTCCTTTATTTTGACATTTTAAAATTAAAATATTTTTAAATGTGTTAAGGTAATATTTAATTTCCTAATTTTGCTCTGAATTTTTACTCGTTCGCACTAGCCATCAGGCTACACACTCTTTCACTTTCCGAGGCTTCTTTCCTTCATAAATTGACAATTCAAGCATCAAGCTGAAGTTTATCTCTTTTTATTTAAAAGCTGAAAATATTTCATTTTTAATTCATTTATATATTCAAGTTATATGCGATGTAGTTATTTACTTCAGTTAGACCCTTTTCATGAACGTCCCGGATTTCTCAAGAAAGGCCAGTTTAAGAATGAAAATGATGTATGTTCCAATTATTTATATTAAAACGTCATAATATCAAATTTGATAGCAGAAGATAGAAACTTTCATATTTTTATTTGCAAGTTGAAGTATTAAGAACATATCGAAGAATATGATTTCCTATAACTAATAGATGCATAAAATTTAGACAATAATTTTTTAAAATTATATTAATAGACTAGAAGAAAATAAAACATTATTAATCGCATCATTTAAGACTTTTTGAAAGTAAAACAAAAACCTGAATTTTATGATGAATCTAAGTAATATTTGTTGAATAATTTTTTAAATATCACATAAATTATTGCAATTATTCAGTAGTACACATAATCATTCTATTTTACTTATATTTTTTAAAAAAAGCTTACTTCCGGTAAAAAAAATTTTATATCAATTTGCACTTTAATTTAAAGTTGAAATTTAGCGAGAGTTAAAAGATAATTAGAGAGACTTATAGCAATTACGGGCTTATGGCCTTTATAACTGCATGAGTGAATTATATGACTATCAAAAGTGGAACCTTAAAGATATTTTGATGAAATAGCTATTAAAAGACAAGTCACATAAAGTATTTAATTGACAATGACGTTACATAAAGTATTTAACTGATAATTTTAAACAGCAGTACAATTAGCAAACCATCTTGGTCGCCAAAGGCAGCTGTACTAAAATAAAGATTTATCCAACTATTTGCATTACTAGAAGAAGCCCCTCTAATAGATATAAATGAAAATGAATGTTTGTCTCTTAGGCACTGCAGTACCACTCATCCGATTCTTTGCTGGATGCTTATGAATCGGAGACGCAAGAAATTATATATATATGATGAAAGAACTTTTTGCATTGCCAAAAGCAATAATAAGAAATAACTTTTAAGGTTGTAGTAAAAAATATTACATTTAGTGAAAACCCCTTCTTAGCAATACTGTTTCATTGAAAAAGCCTAATTTCTGATGTGTGACTCTTTAAATTAATTCAAAGAAAAAATATTTTTAAAGCATAATTATGAATTTGTTTTTAAGAGGAATATTTTTGTTACCTTGAAAGTATTTCTTTTTTGCTTATATTTTGGATTTTATATGAATATCCAATAATAATAATAATAATAACTGACAATATTCATCTCTATATCCGAGTAAAATTCTGTTACATTTCTTGAAGCTGAAATCGAAATGAGAAATTTGTCACAATTTTTTTTCTGCAGTCCTAAAGCTATTTTCTTTCGAAGAATACCTTTTTAATTTTCTCCAATTCAACTAATTTGACTTTCTCCAATTTTTTCAACCAATGCTGTTTAATAAATGAACGAAAAATATTGTTGAAAATAAAAAGAAAGCCCAATAAGAAGAAACATTTCAAATGTGAAAAAAGTATTATTCCAAATTTTTTTTACATATCATCTTAAAAATTCATTTTATATAATCTGTACAAAATTCAAAATCCTTATTGCTATCTTTCCTAGAAAATATCTTTTTTGCTTAATAGACCCCCAAGTTTGTCTGGAATATGGTAATCCAAACAAGTAAATGGAATAGTTTTCCTAGTAAACTAAATGTTGATTTGTTTACTATTTTTTTCACTTGTTGAGTTGTGCATCTAATACAAAAAATGTAAGAAATGCGAATTAACAATATTTTGGAAATGAAATTTTTTTGAAGAATTTATTTAAATCACATAATATAAGAAAAAAATATTATTAATAATTATGAAGCATTGTATTATTTTTAAAAAGAACTATAAACATTTATCATTTTGAAAATTTTACTGAATTCATTTCTTTTTAATTGATCTGTAATCTGTTCACAAATTCCGTCAGAACAGAAAAAAAAATTATAAATATTTGCTCGAGACTTTTGTTATCGTTTGATTTTATTTTGCATTTTTTTATTTGAATGTGTTCTTGTAATTTTAACGGAATTTTTTGCTATTCACTATTATTTTCATGAATTTCCTGTAATAGTTCATTTTAAATCGCTCATTTTTCAAGAATCGATGTCCAATGATTGAGATGATCAGAAATAGTATGATCAAGAATATTACCGGCGATACTGTTTGTCAGAATTCGAGCTACACAGTGATTTATTGACAAAAAAAATAGCAATATTCTCATCCTTAAAACATTTCACCATTATTTTGCAGAAATATCTGAATCGTTCCCTGCATAAATAAAGTAGTAATTGAATTGAGTAAGTATGTTTATCACTTAAGAAAAATCTTTCTTCGTTTCAGTTACTCCAAACACATGATATGCCTCCATAGTAAAGGAGAAAGATGTTATTTACAGCAGCTTTTCGTTCATATGTACAATCTTTTAAACAAACATTTTTGTGTGTAATGTTATGTATTGGTACATAAGAAAACATTACTTCCAATTGAATACATTAGATTGTGTGATGAATTACATTTTCAGAAAGTTAAAAAAAATAATAGTTTCTATATTATTAATAGTTTAAACACAGTTAAATACAAATAGCGACTACATATCGTAATATTGTCACTTGTAAAGCCCGATTTCTTCAAACATAACTTTCTAACAACATATTTCCTATAATAATAGATAACAGTTGCTACGCGAGGATCATTATTATACCAAGTTTCAGTTCCCACGAACACATTCACATTGTTGAACAATGCTAAAGAACCTTCGTTAACCGCGACAGGCGAATTGTATATGCGGACGCGTGTTCACCCGTGCACTCCTGGAAAAGTGAACGGGCAGTGCATTTGAAGCTCAAACCATTTTTAATAGCCACGAGATGGCGTCCATTACATTTAAACTGAACGTAGTTTTAGTATTCTGACCTTCAGATTGTTTATATTCAGGCTGTTTTTTTTTTTGTATTTTGCTTGTCAGCTGTGGCTGGGGAGGGGGGAAATCGTAACGTACAAACGCAGCTCGGCTCTTTAACTTTCCACGTGATATAAACATTCTCGTTTCTCTCCGAACACTTTTTTTTTGTTTGATTGTTTTCGCTACTATGTGGGGTCTTTTAGGGTTTTAGCATCAGTTTGAATTGCTTTCGGATATATTTTGCGCACTTCTCTTGTTATTTCGGAAAGCCTTGACTCTAGTTTATTAAAATATGAGTTGAGTTGGCGAGGCGCCTAGCCCCGGCAGGGGCTTATCCCCGAAAATGGAAATATGGGGGTAAAACTTGCGGTCGCTATTTGCCATGGTCATCTGCGAAAAATTTCCTTTGGGTCTGTTTAAAAGGATTGGAGAGCTGGATGGGTGAGTGGGGTGGCGAGTGTCAGGACTCAATCCGATTGGTTATTGTCTGGGTGAGGATGAGGGGGTATGCTGTCCAGGACTACTTTGAGTTTTACAGGAGTTTAGTATGAATGAAGCTCGTAACGATTAACTATTAGACTATATGGACGATAAGAGGAGATTATTTATCGTAGAGCAAGATATTCCATGGTTTTTTAATTTTTGCATCCGGGGGATATTTAGGGATATTGGCTATTGTTGGATTATCTATAGTTTCTAGGTTGTTGAAGAATTTAGATGCTAATTTGGGTTTAGTTGCTTTTTGAAGGGGGGGGGGTAATTTAGGCATTTATACATGTTTGTATTAGGCATGTAGTATTTCATATTACAAAATTGACGAATTAAGTTATTTTGTTGGATTTCTAAGAGTCCCAGGTTGGTCCTGGCAGCATAATCCCAAACAGGGCAAGCATATGTCAGTACTGGACGCAAATAGGCGGTGTAAATAAGTATTTTGTTTTGCCTGCTCATTTTAGAGTTTCGAGAAATTAAGGGATAAAATTTACGTGTTAGGTCTCAAAACTTTTTAACGATATAATTAAAGTGGGGTTTCCAGGTTAGCTTATTGTCTAAAATGACTCCTAAATATTTGCATTCCTTAGACCACGGGATGGGTTGATTTTTAATTCTGAGAGGGGGGTATTTTTTAATTAATTTATATTTAGAGAAAAGAATTGATTAGGTTTTGGTAGCGTTAATTTCTATCTTCCATTTAATAAACCATTCCTCAAGAGATTTAAGGTGTCTATTAAGTGCTATTTGTATGTTATTTGGGTTTTTATTTCTTGCTAGTATTGCGGTGTCATCCGCGTACAAACACAGCATTGTGTTAAATTGTTTGGGGATATCATTAATATAAAGTGAGAAGAGAATTGGCCCCAGCTTAGATCCTTGTGGGACACCTGCATTTACAGGTTTTATTTCCGAAAATACCTGGTTAATTTTAATTTTAAAGAATCTGCAGCTGAGATAGAAAATTATAATTTTGACAAGGTGTGGGGGTATATTGTAGTTAAGGAGTTTGTAAATAAGGGCTTCTAGCCAAACTCGGTCAAAAGCTTTCTGAATGTCGAGGAAAACAGCGGCAGTTTTTTGGTTCTTCACGAAGCCTTTTTCAATAAATTCCACTACTCTTAGAAGCTGGTGCGTTGTAGAGAGGTTTTTCCGAAACCCGTATTGCTCAGGAGTAAGGATTTTGTTTATTTCTAGGAATTCATTTAGCTGGTTGAGTATAAAGTGTTCTGCTATTTTACTAATTGAAGGTAGTAACGAGATTTGGCGATAGCTGCTGGGTTCAGTTGGATCCTTTCCAGGTTTTAAAATGGGAATTACTGCAGCTGTTTTCCAGACTGATGGGAAATAGCGAAAAGTAAGACAACTATGAATAATATTGATAAGAAATTGTAAATAGTTATCAGGGAGAGATTTGATCATTTTATTATTTATGTTATCCAAGCCCGGCGCTTTTTCAACATTTAATTTTTTGATATAATTTTTTAATTCAGTAATAGTAGGGGGTTGAATATTTTCAAATTTTGTCGGTAGGGAGGTGCAGAAGTTTTTGACTGTGTTATCTACGGTTTGTTCAGTGTTGTGATCAATCATGTCATTGAGTTCGAATTGTTTCTCCAAGCTATTAGCTAGGCAGTTTGCTTTTTCCTCGTCTTTAGTTGCAATACTAGCAGGGCCTTTAAGGGCCGGAATGTTGAGTTTTTTACTTTTGTATGATTTAACCAGTTGCCAAATCGAGCCATCATCGGTGTTGACATTAGTAAATTTATTAATTATTTCGTCGCTTTGTAGCTTTCTGTCCAATTTTTCACCCTTGGTGAAAAGCATACATCAATTGATGGTTAGAACTGGTGAACTTTGCTGCAGTTTTTAGTTTTAAAACATTTGATTTCCTATGAAATAACACGTGCAGAAATGCAAGCGCAACTGATATATTTAGAAGTCATGTAAAAATGATCGAAATCTTTTCCGTAGGTTTGAATGTCGCAAGATTTCCAATTAAAATATGCATTACAAAACATTTTTTTTTCTGTTTTTTTCGAAACTGGAGGATGGAAAAAGACAAATAACACTTGAGGACGTAAATAGAGGTCATGTTCCTTTTTATGGAAAAAAAATTGCAGAATTTGACCAGTGGTTGGGACTAAGCGACAGGTTCATTGATTTTATTTTTAAATGTAGAAATAAATTAATAATAGTGTTATGTATCTGCGTCGATTACCAACAAACCACGCCACGTCTCCAATTTTAAGGTATCCAACTATTTTTGATAATTTTGATTTTTTAGAAATTATTTAAAACAATAGTTTTTGGATGTATTGTCAATTATAATATAAAATACTGTAAATATAAAAAAAATTATTTGAAAATGTAATAAATCTTGAGAAATAGAAAAATCTGTAGTCAATTTTAATGAAATTTAACCAAAAAGCTTAACACTCTATACAGAATTGTAATGCAGCAATCTTAGTTTTCTTTGCACACAAGTTAATGAAAATAATGATGAATGAAGTGAATCAAAGTCTAAGATAAAGTTTGAGAGAAAAGTTTACAAGAAATTGGTGTTGATCGGAGAAATGTACTGCATTGATTTGACTGCAATAACCGTTTTAAATCGAAAAGCACATAAAACTATACAGAAGTACTGAAACACATGATCGCAATTGCTGTTTGATATAGCAACACAAATTTTAAACTTACAATTCCGCACGATGCTAAAAAAATGCTAAAATTTCTTTCAGTGAACTGGTAGTAACATGCATCTTGATTAAAAAAAAACTCCGAAACGGACAGAATCCAACAAATATCACATAGAAAAGAAAAAAAAGTGAACTACTTAAAATTATATGTTCGAATTAGTTAAGTCTTTTAGCTAAACGTACTGGATCTGAATAATGGGAAATGCAAGTCACAAATATCTACAAAACTATCATTCAGCAATAAATATTGATCATAGACAACTCATTTCTCATCTTGATGAAACTTATTTTGTGAATGAAGAGTGATTAAATTTCACTTACCTTAACAAAATTTCAAACAGATTGAATTCAAGTAAAATCACAAACAGCATCGATTACGCACAAATAGACTAACAAAATGACATGTTTATCGGGGCACTTATCCTCGGTGGAGGATTATCCCCTTAATGACTGAGACTGATAGAGCATAAACGCTTAATATTTTGCCATGAAATAGGAGAAATTACAGTGTATGAATTTGGATCGTTTGCACGAAGGAAGCTGGTGAAGCTAGGAATGTGATTGGTTGAGAGATTGAAGGGCGTGATGTTATTGGTTGTTACAATTGACGGGAGTGAACAGTCTTGATGCCATGAGGAGTCAGGGTAGTTCCGCTTGAGAATCAGATTAATGAGAAGTAATATTTTACAGAATTGAATAAAGAGAGGAAAACCAATTTAGAGAAGGACATTTTTGGGCCTTTTAATTGCTGGGTTTGGATCGTATTTAGGTATTTGATTCATTGCCTCGTTATCAATGTTGTCAAGATTTTTGTTGAAGTTGGTCGAGAGCTTGACGATGAATTCTTTGAGAGAAGGGTAGCCGATCGCTTTATAAATTTCAGTATTGGAGATATAGCTAGGAGCTTTACAAATACCTTGAATTATTTGACTTTGCTGTTGGCAAATTAGCTTGAGATTACTTTTGGCGGCGTAGCCCCAGACTGGTCAAGCATATGTGAGTACTGGACGCAAGTAGGCTGTGTAAATAAGTAATTTATTTTCCCTAGTCATTTTGGAGTTCCTAGATATAAGGGGGTAAAATTGACGCGCGAGATCTCGGAACTTGTTTTTTGTGTATAGGAAGTGAGGTTTCCAGGTTAATTTCCTGTCTAAGATAACACCAAGGTATTTACAATTCTGAGACCACGGGATATACTTGTTATTGATTTTAAGTTGGGGAAATGAATATTTTCCTGGTGCCTTGTGGAAGATGATTGCTTCAGTTTTGCTAACATTGATTGCAATTTTCCATTTAGAGAAGCAAACTTCCAGTTTAGCAAGATGCCTATTAATAGCAATTTGGATATAATTAGGATTTTTGTTTTTTGTAGTGTCATGAGCGAAAATGTGTAGCATCGTATTAAATTGCTTCGGGATATCGTTTATGAACAGGGAGAAAAGTACTGGCCCAATTTTAGACCCTTGGGGGACACCTGGAAGAATATTTTTCTCTGAGGAAAGTTCGTTCTTGACCCTGAATTTGAGTTTTCTGTTAGTTAAATAAGAAAAAATAATTTGAATGAGATAATTTGGAATGTTATACTTAATTAATTTGTAGATTAAGCCAGTTTTCCAGACCCTATCAAAGGCTTTTTGAACATCTAAGAAAACGGCCGCAGTTTTTGCTTGTTATGGAATGCATCTTCGATGTACTCAGTTACACGTTATAATTGGTGAGTAGTTGATGAATTTTTTCTAAACCCGAATTGTTCAGGAATGAGGATGTTGTTGTTCTCAAGAGTTAGTCAAGAAAGTTAGTCTTTTAAGTATAATTTGCTCAGTAAGTTTACTAATTGAGGGGAGGAGGGAGATTGATCTATAGTTGGTCGGGTCGGTTGGGTCTTTACCGGGTTTATGAATTGGAACTACAGTAGCTGTTTTCCCCCTTTGAGGGAAGTAACCAATGATGAGGATTTTATAAATCAGAACAGTAATTTCAAAAATAATATTATTTGGTAAATGCTTGAGCATTTTATTATTGATGCCATCATGGCAGGGTGATTTTTTGTTTTTTAATTTTTTGATAGCCATTACGATTTCACTAGGCAAAGGGGGGGGTGTTTAATTTCCTTGAAAGTATTCTTATCAAATTTGAATCGTGAAACTGATTCGACTACCAGTGCTTCATTTTCCGTGTCCATGGTTTTATTATTTTGTTTCCCGAGGCTTTCAGTGAGACATTCAGCTTTGTCAGTAAGAGCAAGAGTGTGAGAACCAGTTAGGTTAGTTTTTGAATTTCTTTTTAAAGCGGCGGACAAGATCTCATAGAGTATTATCTTCAGTATTAGCATTAGTAATTTTGTCAATAAAAGTATTTTGTTCAATTTTGTTATTAAGTTTAGTAATTTGTCTATTTAATCTATTTGTTATTCGTTTAAATTCCGGGTCTCTGGTTGATTGGAATTTCTTCCTGGCTAGGTTCCTTGCTCTATTAAGTTTTTTGATTTGAGGGTATGGTTTATTGGTTTCAATGGGTTATGATGCGGCGATCTTATTTTGAATGATTATATCTTCAAGTTTTTGTACAGCCTCATCAATGTGTTTTTCATTACCAATCCTAATGAATTCAAGGTTTTTAATGGAGGATGGGTTACGATTAAAGAGATCCCAGTTAGTTTTACTTTTACTATTATTATCAGGCAGGGTGTATTTTAAAAAGAAGTTAACCATGACCGGGTTGTAGTCAGAGCTAAGTTCTGGGATGGAAATAATTTCGTGCGGATAAAGGAAGTGCTTAACAAGAACCAGTCCTGGCGTATGGATAGCGTGTCTTCTCCTTGATCTGGGCGTCCCGTGTTCGAGTCCCGGTTCGGGCCTGGTTCTTCTATCTGAGATTAGCGTGAATGTTTCCCCATGTATAAAGGGGTTGTGCAAGCGAATGGGCAGCATGAAGTAACTAAGTCGTACTCTTTGCCCTAGCTGGCGCCACTGAGAAAACAAGGGACGCTCATTTAGGTTTAAATTAGCGTTTTTTGACAGCTTTCTTTTAGGGGTTTTTTAAAGTGCTAATGGTAACAACAACAACAACAAGATATATATGTAAATTGATAATTTGAAATTAAAAAAAAACATTAGAGGTCGAATCCTATGTCCCTATTTCTAAGCAATACCTTCAGCTACAATACTGATTAGGTACTGAATTGTTAATTCAAATAATTTTGAATATATATATATAAATTATATGCATTTTTATTCTTTTAGTCATTTCTAATTTCTTCAGAAAGAAAATTGGCGAAACTACAAATAGTATTAAAAATATGCTTTAATTACAATGAGAGTTCAAAATTTTATAACAAAAAGATGTAAGGTATTCAAAACTTTATACGGGAATCAAACTCTATTAGGTTACAAATGCAATGCCATTTATGTGTCGCGGTGGCCTGGTGGTAAATTCTGGGTTTCGGAACCACAGGGATTCAGGTTCGAGACTCGATTCCACCGAAAAACCGTCGTGTAAGATGGGTCTCTTGTAGGTTGAATCGGTCGCGGTCAAACGTCCTCCCGCTAATGTGGAGAGTCCTCGTCATCTGCAATGCCATCCGTAAATCACTCTATTAAATAGACCGTTTTCCTTTATATATACCTTCTATATAGCCATAAAATTATTGTGAAAAGAATACTTTAGAATAATAAATATATCATTTAAAATTAATGACATTCTATTTATAATTATTTTTAATTCCCATCTCAAAGGAATATTCTCAATTGCTTCATTTTTTTTTTATCAAAATATAAATTAAACAGAAATAAATAACAGAATAATATAAATAAAACTGGAGTTCAAACAAAGGCATAAAAGCGTGAGAATTAAATTTAAAACTAGATTTGAATTTTAATTGTATATGAAATATATTTCTTCATTTTCAAAGAATATAAAATTAAATTATTAAATTTTGTATCAACAACATTCTTCAATAAAACAATATTTCCTACTTTTTATTAAATTAATTAAAAGGTGCGTAAAATCTTTTTACTGTTATATTTTTTATTTTTTAGTGTTCGATACATTTCATAATTCATTATTAGAAATATTAGGGAATCTAAAAAATATTTCTCCTATTAATTTTAAGACTGTGATAATTCTGATTCAATTTTAGTTAAATTAGTATATTTGGCAATTAAAGGCTTTAAAATTATTATTATAAGAAGAAATCTCTATACACAGAAACTCTCGTCACACGTTACATTCACCTAAAGAGGTAAATGAAACGTGTGAATGTCATGAATTCACTCGAAGAATGTCAATATTTATATAAAACTCCGTGCCTGCTCCAAATTTCGAACCCAGATACCTTTGAATGAAACGAAATGACCATTTACCAAAATGACCTTTAACCTTTTAATCGTAATCTGTTTGTCATTTATAAAAGATTGCGCTTGTCGAATCTGAGAAATCTTCAAATTTTGAGTTAGCTAGTTATTTTTCTTAGAATTTCTTTATCTAAGCTGATTTTTTAAAAGAAAAGGTCATAAATTGAATTATTTTATTTGAGTCAGAAACAAATATTCAAACATCTGAAATAATCGTCTTTAAATTTGATTGAAAATGCTTTCGCTCAAATTTTTCGCATTTTTCCGACAGCAGTTTCATTCAAATGAATTGCGAACGAAACATAGAAGCTTTAATATGATTTTAACAATCCGAAAGCAAATGCTTAACTTTTTAGAGCATTCCACACCGGATGACAGTTTTGCATGGTAAAAAATAGTTTTACATCGTCAATGTATTTCAAGAGAAAGAAGGAGTATACGATTTCTGAAGAACAAACCGCCTGTCTGTTTGCGCATGTAAATACTTAATCACCAATAAACCATCTGTTTCAATTTTTAAAAAGCTACTCAAAATCACAATTGACTAAAATAAATTATCAATGAGAACGATTGATATAAGGTCATTTAAAGTTAATAATCCTTACGGAAAAGTTAAATCTGAGATTTTACTAAACATTCTGCATAGTGAATTACACATGTTTTATTTGCATCAATGTCCGGTTTTAAAGCAACACCAGCGCTATTTTGAGAGGGACATCGTCATTTTGAACCATGGTCAGTTAACAAGGATGATACCAGAGCTGTCACCCCACTGTCCAAACTTCCACGTCACACCAGCAGGATTACGTTTGGTCCCGTCGGATTTAGCTTGCACTAGACCCTCTTACACGACAGTCCTTCGGTGAATCAAGTCTCGAACTTAAAGCCTTCCGATAAGAGTCCTTAATAATCCATCTTCCAAAAGTAGAATTATAAACATGATTAGATTCCTAATTGTTCAGGGCGAACTGCTTCCATTAGATTAACTCTATTATTTTCCTAGGACACCATTTAATACAACGAGCACTTTATTCATAATTTATTTTTCAACCCATCCACCCTGCAAGTAATTAATATTTATAATTCTTTATTTTTGCACTCATACTGTACATTACAATGTTCATCCATCCAATGTTATTGCACTCGAGATGTTTTTCATTCTAACATTTCTCATTTCTTGTTATGTTGTATTTATGCGTTTTTTGTCATTTGTCAGTAACTTTCCCATTGATTTCTGTGTACTTTTTTCCATGTCTAATAAAGTCCACCCACATCTATACCAAGCCGGAAAGGGGCCACATGAGCTCTAGAAACGGAGGTGTGGTGTGGTGTTAAATGTTAAAATAGACTTCACCACCATTGCCTTCTTTGTAAGGTGTGGGTGAAAAATCGCTCACTGCTTTCGGAATTGTAAACTAAACGTACTCTCACATCTTGTCCTACAGCACTCGGAATTTAGATGGATTACAACGTCTGAAACGTTCACGAATCTCTTAAATGGGATTGAAAACGCAACAACAAATAGACAAGTCTTCTCTTCACCAACGGAATAATACATTCATTCGAATTTGGTCAGTATTTCGATCATTGTCAGTTGTAAGAAGCAAAATTTTCATTCACATAACCTGTTAGACGAGTGGTCTCTGGTCTTTGAACATTGCGTTCAAATCTCTGGAAAACAAATCTGCATCCTTTCACGTGAATAGTTTTAAATTTTTCCTTGAGAACAGCTCATGCTCATTCCGAAATTGATGAAAAAATTGTGGAGGGAAGAACATTTGTCTTTAAATATAATTTCACAAAAATATCTCTAATATGTGATTCGAGGAATATTTTTTGCCCTCGTCCCCTCGTCACATGCATTCAAAAACTGTCCCACAGTGCGAGACGTCCTGTTTTGAACAATTTCAATTATAGAATTGGCGTTTTTGGAAATTTTTGCATAAAGTATTATGAGGCACTATTCATGTACATATTATGAGGCTCTCTTTGTACAAATTGATTGATTTGGTTTCATACTTCACGCATATTTAAATTAACAGCATACTAATTATTTATATTTGGTTAATTTTCTTATTTTAATAAATAGGTGAAAATGCGTATTTTATTTATAACTAGCCGCCTTTGGCGACCAGCTGGTTCGCCATGAGTAATGCGTTCTAAAATTGTCAATTAAATCACATATTCATTAGCCAAAATTTAAGAAATAGTTAAAGTTAAAAGATTCAGTTATTAGTAGTTAAAGAGTCGGTAACTTTATTCGAAAAAACTTTTTGAGTTTAATGCTCTAACAATTTATCGATTATGCTTACAAAATATTAAAAATGTTTTTTTTCGGTGATGTTGCCAAAATGTTAAATATGTTTTTTAAAGAAAGCGAAAAAGGGGAAAAATTATTGAATTAATGATACAGATATTACAAACGATTATAGAAATATGCCATTAAGTCGGGATTTCAATGCATATCCTGTCTAAATTCAACCAGGTTTTCTGTAAATAAAGATAATTTATGGAATTAATGATATAGATATTGCAAACGATCATAGAATCCATTGCCTTGCATTTATTTTTTAGAAGATATCTCATTTTATATTTACGCTATTTTATCCAGTCACATGCTGAAAGTTGTATTTCTTTAGATTTGATTTGCGATGATAGTTTTTTTTATTTGAACTTCCGGCATTGTTTTATTTTATTTTATCCAGTCACGTGCTCAAAAAAACATGGTTAAAATATTTCTTTAAAAATTCGTTAAAAATAGAAGCTTGAGTTATACATTAAAACAGCTGATTTATTTAATTAATAATATTGTAAAAGTCACAAAAATTTTTTTTGCATTTTCTTTTTTTTTAAAAGAAAAAACATATTTCATATTTATTTCATTTCATACAGACACGTGCTGAAAATTGCATTTTTAAATGTTTAATTTGCAATAATTATTTATTTTTTTAATTTGAGTTTTTATCTATCTGATGGCAACCTATTGATAAAAGATAATTTTTCCCCTTCCACTCGTAACGTGCTCCTGCAGATTAAATTTTATTGTTTTGTCCGAAATATATTGTTGAAAAATATAGTTGAAATGCTTCTTTAAAAATTCATTACAAATAGAAGCTTAAGTTAAATGTTAAAATACTGATTCTATTAGAAAGCTAATTTTTTTATCTTTAAATTGATGTTAAAATCATGTTTATCCGATAATATTTTCGGAAGTTATAGCGGAAAAACGTCGAAATTTCGCTTAAATTTTAATTAATTCAAATTCTAATTAAAAATTCGAAAAAAGGGCTCCGAGGTGCACATTCCCGACCTCCAAGGTATACATGTACCAAATTTGGTAGTTGTAGGTCCAACGGTCTGGCCTGTAGAGCGCCAACACACACACACACACACACACACACACACACACACACACACACACACACACACACACTGAGCTTTATTATAAGTATAGATGACTCATGATTGCGAGATTATTGTTTTGGAATTGTGAGTGATGTCTTTTAAATTTTAATACTTTGCACGTTATCTGAAATAATGAAGTAATATTAGTGAAAACAGAAGTCGCACTTGAAAAAGTGTTAATATCTAGATTAAAATTGTATTATTTATCTACCTGCCTATTCGATTAAAAATATGTTTTTATAGTCGTAGCACAGCAGCCCTATGTAGACGCCCAATTCTGTCTAATCAGAAAGCTACTACTGATATATTGTAATGTTAAATTTGCAACGTCAAGAATAAAAACATTCAAAAAATAATAATATGTGAAATGTTATTAGACGTTTTTGGTTTAATTCATTCCGTCACCAGTGAAGTGTAGGTGAAGTAAGCAGAATTAAAGTAACTGGAAAGCACGTAATAAAAGTTTTCCAAGCTCTCTTATTAATAAACACCGAAAATAAAAAGGCGATTTCATTTCTTTAACAAATTCGCTTCGAGAAAATTGAGATCATGGAGAGTGTTCATGATTTCTCTGATTTTTCAACCGTTTTAAAGTTTATTTAGAAAAGAGTCAGACACATTTTCATAGAGCGCAGATGTAAAAACAAAGAACATTCAGTCTGCAGAAACGCAGGTTTTACAAAACAAGCTGTTTCATAGCTCGCGATTCTAAGAGGAGGCAGTTGCTTTTCTCATATCGTCTGCCGTCCGTCATTTGGCGTTAAAACTCTAATTATCAATATGTGTTAAGAAATAAGAGTTATCGAAATATTCGTCAGTTTTGGTGCTATAAATTTATTTGTGTTGCTCCCGTGCTTTTTTTTTCTATAGAAAGTTTATAATTCCGTTTCCTAATGACTAATAATATTTTGATTGAAATCTGTTTAATCTGAAACTGAAGTTCTACTTTGATTATTTCATGGCAAGTGTGTGTGTGTTTTCTTCGTTTTTTTAATACTCCTCCGTTTTCCCTTCCGCAAGCTTTCGCAGACAGCGGAAGAAAACCCAACTGCCGCGAATAATGAATTTTTCATGCATGTGTATTATAATATAAACTTTGTCAAATATTTTTTTAAAAAACTATTTTAGGTGTATGTACACACTAGAAGATTTTTTTTTAATTCTAAATTTTAAAATCCAATTTTTTCTCTGCAGGTCATTAATAGAGATTTAGACTCATTTCAGTGATAAAAAACCCATACTACACTAATTATTAATTAATTAATATTTAATGTGTTAATTAGCCTATTTTTTGAAGCATGATATCCTAAATTTTCATTTGTACAGACACACCATTCTAGTTGGAAATAATGTCGAATTTGA
>JAPMOQ010006034.1:276652-288331 GCA_026543055.1 Argiope trifasciata
TTTATAACATGTTTCTTATGTATGTATATATGTTTGGTTTTTCTAAATAAATTTGTCAAAAATATTGAACTTCAACACATTTCAATCTTTACCTTTGTATAAAATAGTTCCCTTTCCAAACTCTAACTTTGTTTAGAATAGTTTACAGTGGTGCACTTTAACCGGTTATCTTTTCACCAATAGTTTCACAAATTTTCTTATGGTATGTATTGTTTTGATAAATCACAATTGAAAATTTAAATCGAGTTAGCTTCGATACCTGTTTTCTCCGAGCGGAGCTCGGTCACCCGCTGGTTGGTTTGATACCATAACTTTAAAGAAAAGAAAAAGCAGCTGTATTTTGTGTGTGAGAGAGACGAGAGAGAGTACAAACGATACGCGAAAATGAAGTGTCATCATTTTCCTTTGTAAGAAATTCTGAGTCATTGCATAATGAAAGTGAAGCTAATAAACACCTGCTTTAGTAGGTGCTGAAGCAGTGCGAGTAGGCGGGAATTTTCTCCCCCTTTTCGTCTGGAGGAAGGGAGGGGAAGGAACTGCAAAGAGATTTCGAACTTTCGCCAGATGCCCAGACGTTTCAACCCGACTGTGACAAATGAAAACAATAATTCTGTACTGCCTTCGTGGGTAAAAAAAAAATCAAATAAAAAAACTGTTTTGCTGAGTGCGGTGAATTGCTGACTGAAAGACGGTAGAGGACAGTGCGTCAGATCATGGAGCAAAGAATGATTATGAAATTTGAAAAAGAAAGAAAATTAATTTGACAGTTGTAGTATAGAAGATGTGTGCACAAAAATTAAATGCGTTGTTAATGCTGCGATTTGTAACTTGGATTTTTTAATTGTGTCTAAAAATTACGGATTTCATGGCATAAAAATGTTTACGGCTAAATGAAATGAGTTAAATGATGAAAACTTTCATTTGCCTTGTAGATTTGTTATTAATAGCCAATTTTTTTAAAAATAATGTTGCAGTCTGGCCAGATTTGCCCGGCTAATGCGGTAATCTAACTTTCCAAAATACTATCTAGGGATACGTAGGTACTGGAAGCATTCTTGTTGAAATTAAAGTAAGGGTACATTGCGGCTTCATTGAGTATAATGCTGCTTTAAATGAAACTATGGAAGAATTCTGGGTATTGGAGATTGAGGTACTCAAAAATGAAGGAGAAATAATTTTCGAAAATTCGCAGATAACTTAAAAAATATATTATTTAATACTCGAACTAAAATACTGTATAAACTGAATTTTTATCTATTCTTTGAAAGTTGGGGTTGGACTGATAAACGCCATGAAATTTTCACTTTTCACAGTTCATATGGTGAAGCAATAAAACAGCTATAAAATATTTCGAAATGAATAGATTACTTATTCTCTAATTCAGAAGCTTCAGAACATATTGAGAAATTATATATTAAATATAAATTAAAAAATATTGATTAGATACCAGTTTGAGTTTTTCGTCTTTAAATTTTATCAAAGATTAGAATTTGAGAAAAATGCATCTGAAAGTATAAAAACGCTTTAAAAAGTACGTAAATTCGTAATTTATCAAAAAAATTGGAAATAAAATTCTAATAGTATTCTAAATAAGTCTGCTCAAACATAAAAAATATTAAATTTAAAAATTAACAATTTCACAAAAACAAAAGATTTTTTTAACGTATTTACTTATCTTTTATCATAAATAAAAGAAACTGCTACTAACAGCATAAGGGCATTGAATCTTTGAATAAGTGAATTATTAAGTTTTTGAAACGAAGCTAAAAAAACATTATTTATTAAACATTATCGCATTTCAATGAATTTTGCTTTGAAATTATTAAATATTGATTTATGTTTATCTGAAGCAGCTACAGATTTCGAATATTTAAATTGTTTATTAATAAATTTATGTCGGTAGCGATGAAAAAACCAGTCTAAGCGGAAATTTTGAACTGAATTTCAGTTGTATATTGCTCTCGAATTTAGTATGCTTCTGACTAAGTATTATATCCATTTATATTCAAATATATTTGGTACTAGCTACTACCCGCGACTTCGTTCGCAGGGAAATTTTGATGTATATGTATGAGAACCGACGGTCCAATCACCAGTGGCCGTCTAAAATCACCTGCGAGTAAAAAGGACAACGGCACTACGCAGCCCGAAGACTTGAGTGACTGGCCGATGCTATGATTTTTTGCTGCACCTCAGTTCGAGTCTGGAAAGCGCAACATGTACTTAAAAATGCAAAAGAAATTGGTTCGATGCTTAAGACCAAAGGGGAATTCTTACAGAGTACAAAATATTATACAATAGCTGTAAGCGCATACATCTAGCATATAAAAATAAATCCTTTAATTTGATGATAATGCATTTCATTAACACAAAGTATAATTTCAGAAACAGAAAGGATAATGAAACTTATTTCAGATATTATCGCTCAGTAAAACGGAGAGACATGAATTTTTATAAAACTTGGTAAATTGCAACAGCAGATATTGAGGATATGCACAAAACACCGCTTCATTCCCCTGCAACTATAACCCTCTGGTTATTTAAATAATGCAATGAGCATGAAGTGGGAGATATATGGAAAGATCTTGTTCTATCCATCCCTGTGACTGACATTTATTAATTGAAATAAGGTTAGGGAGTTTAATCTTAGATAAAACAAAGCCGAAGGTAATGAGCTTTTTGAAGTTCAGATTTGGAAATAGATTTGATTTATTCAGCTAACTATCATGCAGAAACTGAAAACTTGTGCCGATTCAAAGACACAGTTGTAGTTTGTGATTACAAGATTCTAGAAAATACTAATATAAATCTTTTTAAAAAATCAACTGGAAACGAGGACAGAAAATATAGAAAAGAGCAACACACACATACAAATACATATTGAGGATATGCAATGAAATGTATCGAATTTTTAACTGACAGGAGTGAAAATTTAATAATTGCAGCATAAATTCGATCGATCCACAACATGCAAAGGGAAACAAAAACTAAAGAACACTATCTAGAAAAAAAAAGGCAAAATTTTAAATGAAAATGACAGAATTTACGTAGTTAAATAGTAACTGATTTTAATATAGTAAATAGGAAACACCTGTCGATACTGCTCGGTTTAGTGGTGGTGGGGTGGTCGGCTGCGTATAGCAGCAGTAAATAGGAAACAACGTTTTTACATAAATGTTAATACGCAAAATGAACTATAATGCAATAAACCTTCGAATTAAACTATACAGTTCACATCCGTCTCATTCAGAATTTTATACCTTCGAGTAATTTTCCCCTCAAAGTTAGAAGTCTCGAAACTTTATACTTATGATTAGAAAGGGGCGTGCCGAGGGTTATTTTTAAATTTGAAGGACAATGAATCGAAATTTAAATTAAAAAATTAAAATCGAAATTTATGAATTGAACTTTTGATTCTTAAATTCATTTTAATGAATTTAATAAACGGAATAAATCGAAAATGAAAAAATTTAAAAAGTACAAATAATCGAATATGAATCGATTAAATGGACCAACTTTGAAATTTCCATGAAAACACTGGCCACAAAAGCCAGATTAATTCCGTCCTCTAAATTCTGTATTTTTAGAGAATAGCCATCATAGTCCTATCATACCCATCATCAATCATTTGACCATTGTAATAAATTCTAGTTATTTTTGATTTAAGGTGAAATTCTTAAAATAATTTCAGGAATCAGGTAAATCTAGCAATTAATCTTATGAATTTCTTTTAATTTGAATCGATTCTACAAATTGAATTGATTCGGATGCACATCTTGTATTCAGTTTACAAATATTGCTGGTGAAGTAGCTGATAAAAAATTTTAAACAATGTGAACAAATATTAAACAGCAAGCCAGAATCTTGAGTGATTAAATACAAAATTTCAAAATACAAACTTTATTTGCAAGTTTCATATACAAAAGAAAACAGTTGATTTGCAATACTTTTACGACATAAAAAGCAGAATATAAATTCATTGAATTAACTCGATACAGACAACAAGATAAACGGTCTTATTACTTTATGTAATGAGCAGAAAGAAGGATTCCAATTTTTTTTCATTGTCTAAACATAAAACTGATATACTCTAGCTAAAAAGTTAACATAAGCATGAATTATTAAATATAATTAAAGAGAAAATCAACACACATGCATACATTCTATCAATATACAATAAATTCAGTGAAAATTCGTAATTAAACGTTTTAAAATGTGCTATAGAAATCGCAAAAAAGTTTAAATTTAATATTTTATTACATAAATTAAAAAAAGAAGCTAAGCAAACTTAATACTCCTGACAATGATAATTTAGAATCCAAACTTTCTTATATTACTGTAAAAAGAAAAAAAAAAAAAACCTATACACTCTTATTTGACATTCATCGCATCCATTCACTTTTTCCTCAACAAATTTGACATTTTATTTGGGTAAATTCTGATGTATTTTAACTCGCGCTAGACATGCAAGAGCGTCTTTTTCTCTAAAAGCATATTGATGACCGTGGTGATCAGACACAGTGATCAAACACTTTTGGAGAATCAAAGAATATTTTGATTGATTGGCCGGCCGAACCAATAAAATATCCTTTACCATAGGATGTACAAATTGACAAAAACTAAAACCGATATGGTTAAGTATTTAGGACACAATTTAATTTTACCGTTAATCTTACTATAAAGAACTATTACTAACTCTATTTTAAATTTAATAAAAATAAAATTAACTGCAAATGGATGCAACGAATAGACATTTAATACACTTACAGATGCATTTAATTAAAAGATTAAAATTGGATTTAAATTAATGAGTAATGATACCCTATATTTAAATTTCAACTGCTGAAGAATTAATGCCAGACATTTTATGATAATTTCAGATGTTAAAGTTAATAAAGAGAAAGTGAAAAATACACTATCATAATTTTCTCAATATTCCAGAACGATTACTTAAAATTTAATCATCTTTTAAGGAACATGAAACATCGCATATGACTGAGAAATAATTAAAATACTTCCTAGATTATTTCAAATGATCCAAGAGAAACAAGCTATTTGACAATGTATAAAAGACGAGGCATAGTACAGTGACATTTTCCTTGACAAGAATGGCTATTCTTAGATCCTAAATGAGCCAAACATACACGTATATAGTAGGGATTTATCATACGAAATATTACAGTTTGGGAGCTAAACCCTTATTGAAATTTAGAGATTGAGATCAACTAGCAAGAATGAAGCATGAAACATATTTGAATAATTAAGGCCAATGTCGACATGTCATTCATATTTCCATATCATATTCCAAAGGCCTTATGAAATGCAAAATTCTTTGATACTTAAATTATACACAAATGATTATATCATATACATACAGTTATTTGATGACTCATTTCATAATCATAAAATGTTCTACAAATGGACAAGATATTGAACATTGACATTCAGCACAAAAGGAAAACAAAGTGCCATTTTTATGAATTTTCAGATAAATTGACAAGCATACAGCAAACAGTTATGTTGATTTGAAGATACTATCATTAATAATATCACAATAAAAATATTTAAAAAATTCATGACAGCAATGAGAATGAAAAAATGGTCGTAACAAATCAAGCAGTATTAAGATGCATTTTCCATTAATAATGACAGAGGAATACATATACGAATTAAAATGATATTTAACTTCATTTCAAAAGAAACTACAATTCTGCGGAGTCTTTGTGATTCCTGCATTTGATGCTGGGCTACTTGACAACTCATTGAGCTCCAATAAGACAATGGCTAATAAAAATTTCTCAAACAGAATTTTATACACATTAGAAAAAATAAATCCACCTTCCAGTCTAATAGTTTTTTTGCTAGTGCATTTGATTTTACTATTAATCTAACTTTTACGTTATTGATATAAAACATTTATCGATACAGATAGTTTTAAAAATATTAATTTCAAGATAATAGAAAACAAGCATTACGTTTCAAGGAAAGGAATGTAGAACAGCAGTTTAAAGTTATTAAGTATATGAAGAATGTCCTAACAGTTTTTATGATGAATTATAGATAGATAGGCCAAGCACATAACGCTTCAAATGTTGTCAAGTTCCAAAAGAATTTTTGGAGAAAATATTCACTATTTTGCTCTTAAAACACAAGAATGAAACATTTCAAAAGATCCTCTAAGATATATCCTCTTAAATAATATCCAAGCTATACAATATCCTCTTATTTTTATAATAATATCCTCTGATAATGGCGCATACATTCGTAATTATATTTCTACTAAGCAGACAGTTTATACATGGAAGAACATTTGTACTAAAATGTACTCTTTGGGCTTGGACCAATTACAATTTTATACACTCAATTTTACTATTGGATACCCCTCCATTCTTGAAAAAGGCTCCGAATCACCATCCGTACTCAATGACATCAGTTTCACCATGTCACTGCAGTCAAAACAGGTCAACATCTGAAAAGATTTAAATATTTCAGTTAACATAAGATCCGATTTGAAACCATCATAAATGATATGAAATGCAAGAATAATTTTCTTTTAAATCTTTCTATTTGCATTGATAATGCAAAAACCACTAGAAAGAACTTGCTTAAGATTTCACAAATAGAATCGGAAAATAAATCGTTATTTTAGTTAGGATTAGTTTCGAGCTATCGACACAGTCTTTTAAAAACGAAATGTACAGCAACTTAATTTTAAAATAATTAACAATGCGTCGTATCTTACTGCTAAAGAATCTGAGAATTATACGTTTATTTATTCCCTGCGAGGGTCAGAAATAGTGCAAATAATAAATATCCGTCAAGTAGTAGCATTTAAGAAGTTGAAAGGCAAATGAGTTTGAAGATCTTACTGATACGAGTGCGTACTGGTTACAGCGATTAACAAAGGATTTTAGATTATGTACCTTTTAAATATTAACTTCGATATGCTTCATTCGTTCTTAAAAATGAGTTTGCTGGAGACAAAAGAAAATCCCAGAAACTTCTCATGTTTCGAAGTCGCAAGTCAGAAAAGGTTTCTGATCACGCATTTCCCTAGTTTCAACAGCACTCAAAATGCATGACGACAGCAAATTCCTTCTATTTATCGCGCTATGAAAATTATTAGTTATGTTGAGGGGTAATTGAAACTGCTGTATCTATTCCAATAACTACTTCCATGAAATTATGGATCATAATTTTTCATTTCCCCAGGCATGCTTTCTGGAGAATCCAAATAAAATGCTACACAAAATCTCATTGTAGTGGAAATTTTGTTATTAAAATTCAGGAACTTACCACTTTCTAGAATTCCAAATACTTCTAACTCAGGGAATTTCCTCCGAGGCATCAAGCAGAAATGCCGTCTATTTAGGGAGTTGTAAGGAACCAATGGAAGAGCGTATTGCCAATGGTGATGTTTTTCTGGTTAAAAATCAGGCCATCAAGTGTTGTGAACTATCAAATAAAATAAAATCAAATCAAATAATTCTCAACAATTATAATTCGCACAACTTCCTGATGATATCATATTGGGACTGTTTTTTGCGGGGTCATCTAGATATCTTGGACATAGAGATACTTTGTGGCTGGAGCTGAAAACACATTCATTTCACACGTGAGGAGCGATAATATACTATTGTCCAAATAAATGGCAAGTATTTTTTTACACCATGCTTTCTAATATCAATTGTAAGCGACTTTTGCCTCTGTTTTGATTAAAGTGACATTCTGTCTTACTGGAGTAAATATGAAGAAATCTTGTTACTATTACTGCAAGGAAATCTTTCTAATTCACATTTGTTTTGTTTATTTATCGAAGACATTAGAAGCAGTCGCCACTGTTTTCACCTGCAACAGATTACACGTTCGTAATTTGATTATTTCGGACACTCATCGCTTAGAAACCACTTGTGTAGAATGTGCGGGGATCAAACATTTATTTCGCTTTTATTATTTACTGGGATTGCTTTTAAGTTTCGATAAATTTTTGGTCTTCTACAACATTTTGTAAACTTGAAATATTAGAGCATGCTCAAAAATTTCAAGGAAATCTACCGGATCATCTTGCATACTTTAATCGCAAAGTATCCAAATTCTGATATACACTCCAAGTCGCCAAATATGTGTTGTGCCGTGATAATTTCGGTCAAAACATTTGACCATCTGAAAAGATTAAACATATGAAACCATTCATCAAGAATACAATGAAATGCAAAACTAGAGTTTACTTTTTAAATCTAAATAATTCAAAAACCTGAGAAGAATTTATTTCAATTGACCGAACTTGTGTAACAACATAAATATTAATGTGGAAATCTTAAAAGCTCTCACCAACTCATTTTTTCCTTAAAAATGAAATTAATCAAAGTGTTCGCAAGTTTGTAGAACTTTAAGCATTGCAATTATCTTTTCAAAAGGATAGTTTTCTTTAGAGCTATAAGCGTATATTTTGAGGAAAGTAAGCGGAGCATTCAACATATTAATTCTTCACTAAGCCACAATTATTATTATAGTATAACAAGATTTACGCGTCAGCCTTTAGGAATCCTTTTTGAAGAGCATTCTAACAGATAAATAGTGATAAAATACGAGATTTCATTTTACTAATGTTGCTACCCAAGTTAATGTTAAATTTAGATGCTGTGGGGAATGAGTTTCAGGATCTTCAAGAAGCGTATCTATTAATTATTATGTCTAACGAAGGATCGAATATTGTTTTTTTTTAAAACAGTTATGTTTGTCTATTCCAGAAAGTAAGTTTCTCAGAGGCTATGCCTAAGCAAAACTAAGATATTTCGATGCATTTTTTTCTGTCTTGTGGTTTGGGCTAGAACAGATTATAGGAAACGGCTCCTCGACCACAATAGCTCTGAGACGTTTATTTCGAATCCTTTTCTCAGAAACTCATGACACGCATTTCATTTCTAATAATACGTATCGTGTGAAGTAGCTGAAAGAACTATTTAATAAATATTTCAGGATAATTATGTTTCGCGTCACTTTGCGGTCCCGAGAGAATTCTTTCTGGAAAACATTTTAATTGGTTCGTCTAATCTGGATACTATTTTATTAATGTAAATCGTGAACTTACTGTGCCCTTCATTTTCAATACTTCGCCATCACCTGAAAGGAATGCTTCCTCGCAATCAGCAGGTTTGGCGTACATGGATAGCAGGTACATGAAAGAGAAAGCATAAAATCAGCCATGCTGTTCAGTCTATCAATACTGAACAAAAGAAAATAAGTACATTTTAACAGATTTTATGGCCATGGACATATTCACTACATTATATCCAATCTTCATTTCAATATGTCATTTATCATGAAAAACATCAACTTACAGATATTACTTCTGTACGAATCTGAGAAAGTTTCTTTGCCATCCAGATTGCTACTATCCATACTTTCGTCGGGCTATGGCAATGTATCCTTTGTTTCCAGTAAACAGCAGGAAGCGTTCTTTTAGCGAATCTAAAACTGCAGGGAAATTTGCTTCGCTGACGATTTCTGACGTTGCATTTAGCTTTGATGAGTGAAAAAGCTTATGAATCACGAGACTTTGGTATTAATGAAACAGATCCAAGATTCCTGGCACTTCTACACCAAAAGCTTGTAAAATTCACATTATTCGTTCCAAGGTACAACGATCACCATGTTACTTTTCTCCATCACATTAGACTACCTAGCAAATCTACATAATTGTGGCATTTTCGTCACTTAGAAGCTACTCGAATGGAATATACAAAACCCAATTATTTCTTACACATCCAGAATCTAAATAACTAATGGTCAGATTTTAATACGTCTTCAAATACTTCAGAAATATCTGAAAGGGCAACTAACTGTTTAGAGATTAGATTTTAGAAGCAATCAACTCCAAAGATAAGTATCTTGAGTTTACTTTTCTTTACAATAAGTAAATTTTCTTTCAAATGGAACAATAATCTCTGTCGTGATACATCATTTTTAAATCTTATGGAGAGAATAATTAGTTTGTTTTAAGTATAGAGTACAGAGATGTGCAACACGAAATTTCTGAAAGTAATTTAAATTAAGTGCAGAATAGTTTCGTTTTAGGACATTTTAATTCTATTTCCAGGTAAATTAGTATAATTATGTAAGTATTTTCATATTCTTATGTACTTCCTTTCATTCATTCAATTCAAAAGCAATAATTTGTTCACATTCAATTTATGAAGCCATTCAAATTTCCGTTTTGGTAAAGTGATATGGAACAAACTAAATTATTGCTAGATTCTCGAAGGGCAGAAATTCAAAAAATGTTCGTTTACTTTATTCAGCAAATATTATACATTCATTAGAAACACCTAGCCAATTTAGGATACCAAATTATTGCATCTACTATAAAAAGGCAAGGTAATAGCTGGGAGGCCAAAAAAAGAACGAGACCCTTCAGATCCCTTTTCACACAATAAATTGGGGTTTTAAATGCAAAAGTTGAGAAAAAGATGGTTTAAAGTACGAAACGTTTCATGATAGAGCATTATAGATACTGAGCCATTAATGCTCTAGTTAAGAACTGTCACTTAAATTTTTTGTCGATTATTTTAAATTTCAACAACCGTAATAAATATTACAGACGTTGTCTACTCGTAATTCCCAATAAGCGATCACTCAAATGCCCTCATTAGTAAGAATAAGTTATTGTTATTTGAAGAAATTAGATATTCGGAATAATTCTATTAAATATTTTAGTTTCATTGCATGCATTAATAACTTTAACGAACCCTATCACAGTTAAACATCTGGTTTTCTGGAACTCCGATCAGTGAAAATTCGAATTTAACTGAAATACGAGTTTGGATCGATCAAAAATTTATCAGCTTATCGTTTGATGAACTTATCAAAAAGTATGCATTAAAATGTCATTCGCTACTTTCTCCCTCACCACAAATAACTAACTTCAATTAAGTGATTGGGTTGGAATTAACTTCAACAGATAGCTCACATTATGAAAGATTTTCCGAAATAATGTCGCAAATCGAATTTCAATAACTTCAATGGATTTATCTAATAATCTATTATACAACCATGTTCACTATGGGCATATAACCATTGAAAAATATCCCCTTCCCCGAAAAAACCTCGCATTTGCTGAGATTCAAATATAAAAGGGATTTCTTAAATTATCAATAAAAACTCAAATATTAAAACTCAGTTCAACTCTGAATTTCCAAAATATTTCCATTTTTCTTACCTTAAAACAACCGTTTGAACTCTTCGACGTAGATAGCTCATTTTCTATTGGAATATTGGTGGTGAGATGAAACTATCCACTCCGAATAATCAGAATTATAAAAAGCTTGCAAAATACATAAATGAGAGCTTGCCCCCCCCCACCATTTCCACTGATTCCACGAGCGCCAGTCCAATAACAAAATACAAGCATTATTCACGCCTCTAACATAACTCAGAAAATTACAACTGGTGCACACACATGCATTACCCACGACACCGAAATACACATCACAACTGAACATAGGCACATGCAATATCCGCAACACCAACCTCACATAGCTGAAGATAAACGCATTACCCACATCACCGCAAGACCCACAACTGACATACACATAACCCACGCCTCCAACCTCCCCCTGAAAATTACTACAGGCACACACATAACCCACGCCTCCAACCTCGCCCTGAAAATTACTACAG
>JAPMOQ010006034.1:288341-331631 GCA_026543055.1 Argiope trifasciata
CACACATAACCCACGCCTCCAACCTCGCCCTGAAAATTACTACAGACCAATTGCAAATGACACATTCGCATAATAAATGTCTCACCACCAACAGCCACAACTGAACACTTGCATTACCCATGCATCGAACACCATCACCTTACACCGTAACTGTATAGAGACGCATTCCCCGTACCTCAAACACCACAATTAAACACACAAGCATTACCCCCACCACTGCAAAACACACAACTAACACATTGCCCATGCCTCCAGCGCCATACCTGAAACGGCAACTGATGCATTACCCATACCACCAGGTCCACCTTCAGTTCTACCATTAGCGCGCATATGACCTTGCTAACACCCCAAACTTCCCGTCTTCAATATATGCAATAAAACGAGATAACCATTAAGACAATCATTTGTTTTCCATAAATCCATGACGAAACAGCTTGCCCATTTTCATAAAACACATGATTATTTCCTCATTCTGCTATGATGCCACTCAATTCATTATATGCCGAATGCTACATTACACAGATTAGGCTCCAAACCCAACTCTCAAAACAATGTTTATTTCGTGCCCATGCATACGATGAGACGCGAAATCCACAAGATAATATTCTCTTTAGCATAATGCATCTCAATCCGAGAATAAATAGCACGCCAATATCCCCCTTGGTCTGCGAAGACCAAATAATTTACTCCGAAATGAAACAAAAAATGATTTTGAAATAAAGTGAACCCACAGTTTTTACGCTGGTTTTGATTTGCCCCACACTGATGTTAGGATGGAACAGCAAAAGCATTAACTAGCTAAATTCTATACAAATACTTCCTGTATTTTTTTTATTGCTTCCTCCGTTAGTTTATGAATTTAAATATTGGATTTCCACAAAATTCGACACCAAATTATCCTATCCAGATATCCTGCAATTTTCGATCATGACTTCTGAACTTTGATTGCATTTAATGGTACAAATTATATTACGAATAAATTTAATTCTGATAAAGTACTATCTGTATCGAATAATGCAAGAAGGATTTGATTTTTTAAATTAAAAATGGATATTTGGGTGCACATCTGGATTAAGGCATCGCATTATCTAACATTTTCCTTCACATTTTAGTTTACTGCTTTAAATTTGTGATTAATATTCCTAATTTCTTGTATTAAATGTATACAAAATTAAAGATTTCTAGAATTACAATTAATAAAATTTTTAAATTTAACGTTGATTTAACACGATTCGTTTCTGGCAAAAAAATAAACCTCGACTGAAAAGTTACAGTAGTCGAGTTCATGTAATAGCCTGCGGTAGCATTTTCGTTTTGAATAAATTGAGTAAAACAATAGTAAGTGATGAAAACAGTGTTATTTTATTAATATTATCTATACGAAGGACACAAAATGCATGGTTAACAAATATGTTTATACAACAAAAACTTTACATTTCTGTAAATCTACAGGAATAATAAAAAGTTAAAAATAAGTAGGAACTAAGTTTATGGTACAACATCTAATAAAAAGCAATTTAAAGTATGTTTTTATAGAACTGATTAGGTAAATGAAGAATAGCAAGAGAAAGAATTACAAAGAGCAAGAAATAACGAATGGCAATTCGAATAAGCGCTAATGATTCCGAATACGAATTAGCAAGAACATTAATATTTTATTCACATAATGCCGTATTTAACTTATAAAATGATAAGTAAAGTTAGCATTTCTATAATTTTCTTATATTCTCTCCCCCAGATTTAAAGTAATAACGAAAAATCGACTTGTTTTTCATTAATGATTAATAATTTTGAAAATTCTGCTAACAGCCGACGGTGAAAAGCATTTCAGATCACTGCAGTTTTTTTGGAAGGTGAAAATTTAAGTTTTCATAACGCAGATTTTAATCTGGATGTACTGAAATGTTCTTAAGCATATAACGCTTAATTTTCTAAATATTCTATATTTAGATTAATAACGGATAATTATAGCATCTTTTTAGACCATTCCTTAATCTATGAAGCAGAAAATAAGTGTTTGGATTGTTAATACCTGAACTAACAATTCACCGTTTCTTTCAAAACAAATCATCTCGCATTAGAAATTCTGCTTTCACCGGAATAACAAATAATTTTTATTCGAAAAATCTAGATATGCCTTTTGAATAAATAAAAGTAAAATTTGATAATTTAAATAAATTTTGACAGTTAATGTCTCTAGGATTTTTTTTTTTGTATTACACAATCCGAGATTTGCCGTATCACTATTCTTACGCAGTAATTTGAATAACAGCATTAGATGGTACTAACTGAAATCAAGACGGCATTAGAAATAACCGAGTTTGATTTAATGGGACAAAAGCCTTCCTTGGCTAAGCTGCTCCCCGCTCATTTAAGGAAGAAACGTCAAGGTGAAACATTCGGTATTAGAAATATCTCGAGATAAATTTATACCCGAAGTTACATAATAGGGGCAAAATTAGAATCGGTATTTAGAGAATAAGCTGATCTTCAAATTAAAAATCTCAAAAATTAGGGGAATACTCGTGAATCTGGATTACAATTTGATTCATTTTTAGAAAATTCACCCAAGCAATTTTAACAAATATCATATCAGAAATGTATTCGATTTTTAATTCGAGGGGATTGCCCTTATTCCCAGATTATTCTTGATTAACAACTAATTCTCCTTTGAAAGGGGATTCGATTGCTTTGTATTACAAACCATCTTTCGTGTTTTAAAAATGTTTTCATGATTTATAAAATCTAAACCGCCGGTATTCTGAAAGAATAGAGGAAGAAATATAGTTTCCAAAATATAGTAACCTCTGAACGACTACGACGCCACAATTATGCAGACATACCTGGTTAGTTCAATGCAACAGAGTTTGAAATCCTGAAGAAAGCATCCTCCTCCGTCATTCAAAGAGTCTGGCACGGTGCGATACGATTCAGATCGGGTCCTTGTCTCAAGATGAGCATCATAATCCATTTCATGAGGCGAGTCGGTCATGCAGATGAAGGTATCGCTTCTAGCTCAAAATCCTAGCTCCCATTTTGTGAAATGAAGAGCTAGAAGAGAAATTTTGGTTAATCGTTTCACACATTATCTATCTATACTTATAATAAAGCTCAATGTGTGTGTGTATGTTGGAGTTCTACAAGCCAGACTGTTGGACCTACAGCTACCAAATTTGGTACATGTATACGTTGGAGGTCGGGAATATGCACCTCGGAGCCTTTTTTCAGAATTTTTAATAACAACTTGAATTAGTTAAAAATTAAGCGACATTTCGACGTTTTTCCGCTGTAATGTCCGAAAATAGAATCGCATAAAGATGATTTTTACATGAAATTAAATATAAAAAATTAGCTTTCCAATGGTATCAAAATTTTAACATATAACCTAAGCTTCTATTTTTTTATGAATTTTTAAAGAAAATTTTAAGTATATTTTTCAACAGTATATTTCGGACAAAACAAAATTGAATCTGCACGAGCACGTTACGAGTGAAAGGGAAAAATTATCTTTTATCAATATGTTGCCATTAGATGGACAAAAACTGAAATTAAAAAGTAAATAATTATTGAAAATTAAACATACAAAAATGTAATTTTCAGCACGTGTCTGCATGAAATGAAATAAATATGAAATACGGTTTTTCTAAAAGGTTAATGTAATGAAATATTTTTTGATTACTATAATATTAATTAAATAAATCTGTTTTGTTTAAGACAAACATGATTTAATAAACGTATTTTTTCAATTCAAGGTCCAACGTTTTATTTGTAAAACAAATAATATAAAGCTATCGATAAAAAGGATCTAAATGAAGAAAATAACTACATGGTCTATAAATGCGAGTCTATAAATGCTTCAAAAATGGTAAATGTTTAACTTTTAAATAAAATAAAACTTCAGTCAAATCAGTCTCTAGAACCGGCCGATTTATGAATATTTAAAAATCACTATTCAATAAAAATGGGTAATTTTAAACCACTTCATCGGCCATTCCGAAGACGATACTACAATCAACCTTCAGGATTTCTCAAGTCTGACTGGTTCGAGAATGCAAATGTTCAATGTTCCAATCATATCTCTTCAAAACTTCACAAGTAGATCAAGTTTTATAGCAGAAGATAGAAACCGTCTTTTGGTTATTTGAAAATGGAAGTGTCAGGAATATTTCGTAGAATACGATTCCTTATAACTAAAAGATGTATAAAATTTAGACTTAATTTTTTAATTATGTTTATAGACCAAAACAAAATATACGAATCATTTAAATCCTTTTGAAAATAAAACTAAAAACTGAATTTACGATGAATCTATTTTTTGTTGTATATTCTTGAAATATTACATAAATTGCAATCATTCAGCAGTACACATTATTGTTCTCTTACTTATATTTAAGAAAAATACTTGGTTATGGTAAAATGTTTTATATCAATTTGTAGTTTAATCATTTCCGCTTTGATTTGACGTTGAAATTTTGTGAGAGCTGATCAGATAATTAGAGAGGAATATAGTGCATTATGGGTTTAAGACCTGCATAAATGGATGAGTAAATTATATGTCAATCAAAATTTGAACCTAAAAAATATTTTGATGAAGTAGCTATTAAAAGACAAGTTGCAAAGTATTTAATTGACAATGACGTATTTAACTGATAATTTTAAACACAGTAAGATTAACTACCAGCCTGTTCATCAAAGGCAGCTAGTAAATATATAACGGTTTTTTTCCCGAGATTGAATACTTATTTTATATTGATTTATATTAAAAAGATTTTCCACTTAAATAGCCTTTTGCATTGCGAATATTTCCTTAACGAATTGTTCTCGTTAAATCATTAATTCAGGCAACAAAATCAATTTCACGAGTGTTTTCAATAATTAAATTTTTATCTTTGAGTCGCTTTGAACAGCTTTACAAACAAAAATAATTTTGAAGCACCAGAGCTATTTTATGACATAACAGTGATGCAACATCTTTCTACAAACGTAGAATACCATTAAAATCTGAAAATCTCATTGCATAGTAAAATACATGAACTTTCCCAAACAGCTTACGATAAGTTATAGCTTTATTCGTTTGCTAACATTTTGCGCATGATGGAGAAAATGCATCCTTCAGCTTGCATTGATGTTACAAGATTGTTATAAAGTTATGAAATGTATCTAGCACTTTGATAGCAATGCTAGTTTTGCAGGGTTTTCCTATGATGAGTTTATTATGCTAAAATTATAATTTAAATATTATCTATAACGGGCAATTTAAGAAGAATAATCATGTTGCAATTGTTTTGAACATGTTCACAAAATGTTATATTAGTCTCTGCAATAATCATTCAGGAAATATAATCCCTATTAATAATCAATCTAAATGAGTTCTACATAACATCGCTACAAGTCTAGCAATTTCCAGAAAGCTGATAAAAACGAACTTTCTCATTTCAAATTGATTCATTATTTCAATTAGTAAATAACAATGATTGCATAAATTACGATTTGCATTCCGTTTTCTAAAAATTTTTTGGTATAAAATATTAACAATTATAAAAATCCTATAAAACTCCATTATGAATGAATATTTCAGTCGAACCACTATTCATATCTACAATAGATACAAAATAAAACTATTAAAATTCATTACTATACTCTATTTGCGGGAACTCTAAAAACAACAACTACGTAACTTACCCATTATTATTCGACTCTATATCAATGTTCAGAAATTTTTAAAAAGTAGTACTCAAGACTGAGTGCGCTGAAATATCATTCATTCAAAGAAACAATGATAATTGGTAGAACTATCGAGTTCCAACTGTACTGGGGACTCTTAAGTGTCTTACAATAATTTGCAAAATAACTTTCCACAACACGCGAAAGTAAAGAAGCCGATTCATCCTTTCAGTTTTTATCAGTTTGCAAGGTTTTGGAAAATCCTTATCAATCATTCTCTTCTTCCAAAGATTCTTCCGAGATTTCTAGCTGTGCAGCCACTTTTAGAAAAACATGCAGGATTATTTTTCAAAATTCGAACCCGAATGAGTCATATGCAATAAATATAAACGTTATTAAAAATTATCGCGATTTATTTAAAAATAAATCTTCTAATTTTCATAGAAGAATTAGGGGAAACAAAAATGGTCTGTCAATGGTTAATATTTAATAGGTTATAAGCGGAGGTTTCGCAACAGGAAAAATTTAAAAAAAAATGATCGCCCAGTTTCATTGAAAGTTCATCACCATATTGTTTGGCTCCGAATCCGAGCTCATCCTTGTTGAAGTACTCCTGCGCAACTCTTCAGATACTGCAAATTGCCCGATTCTTGTGAAGTGTCTTCTGTCCCCTTGCTTGCTGGACATAACAAACTTATGTGTACAATTCAACCTTTCGTTTAGTTTAGTTTAATTATTACTTTAACATCCCGAAGTAAAGCAACACACGGGCTGTCTTGGGACGGACCTCATCGTTTTGAACCGCTTTCAGGAGACGAGGACGACACCTGAACTGGAAGCCTCCTCTCCACATCACACCAGTGGGAGGACGATTGGCCCCCATGGACTTAACGTGCAAGAGACCTCTCACACGGCAGTTCTTCGGTGGAATCAAGTCTCGAACCTGAAACCCTCCGGTCCGAAGTCGAGACCTTACCACCAGGTCACCGTGGCCCTTCAACCTTCCCGTATTTTGTTGTTGTTGTTGATTGATTTTTTTACATAGTTGTTTTGAAATTTAAACTGCTTTCAATGTTCCATCAAATACTTGATCTTCATTTTCTTGCTAAAAACGAAAGAAGAAAAATTCTATTTAATATCTGTGAAGTTAACGAGTTAAAAAAGTGAAGCTACAATATCTCAAAATTTAGACTAAAGATGAATTAAACTTGTAGGTTAAATAGTGCTGTGATGTCATGGGAGTACCCCCATTATTAAGAGTCCTGTACACAATAAACAGAATCCAAGAAGTCAATTAAAATAACACTCCTCTGATGTCAGACAATTTGGAGAAATCAAAGACATAAAAATATAAAAAGCGTCTTTTCGAAAATAAAATATAACCAGTATTCCCTGCTAACCAGCTGTTCGTCGCCAATTTTATGCCAACAGAAATGTCAAAAGATTTTAGCTAATTTAGTTATATACTTTCGATTATACGAAGGAAAAAAAATGTATTGCAATCACCAAAAAAATTCGAATTCGTGATTTTTACTAATTTCCCTGTTTTAGAGCACCTTGAGTTCGAAAAACACATTTAAAAATGTCCGTCAATCTGTGAGAACAATAACTATAAAACGCTTTAAATTAAATGGATGAAATTTTTCGTATGCAATTTGGAGCAAATTATGTCCTTGGGAGTCTGTCTGTTCGGTCGTTCGAAATGAAGACAATAAGAAGGATTAAATTCCGTGCTCGTATTTATCATAGAAAGTATAGATACCTAAAAATTCCGAGACAAATCCAATAAGAGACTGACCCTAAACACTTATTTAAATGTATGAAATTGAGTTCGTTACTTTCATACATGTATAGATTCTGCATCAAATTATTTTTTATTCAATTGGTAAAACATGCAGTCTAATTCCGGATGCTATTAACTGCATGTCAGGGGACAGTCGCCAAAATGCCCGCCAGGGAGCATGCGAACGATTAAAAATGTTTTGGCCCATGATAGCTCATTTAAAAGAAAATATAATCACATTGAAATCACACACAAGATCTTGGACTGTATCACCCCTGCCTTATTTTGAACACTTTCTGAACAAACGAAAAGATTATATCATTCGGCCATTTGATGGCGCAACAAAATTTGTTGGCGGAGCTTTCTGCTTACTTATTGGCGCCAACAACAAAAAAACCCAACCCACTTAAATTTCCACCAAATGTCAATATTTCATAACTATAGTACGCCAATGCCATGTAAGACATTCTCTGAAAAGAGAGTAATATTTATTAGAAAATAAGTGAGGAAGTTTTGAAGATATCATTCCCGATATTTAATAGGGGTGCTGTGATCTTGTGGTAAGGTCTCGGCTTCAGAACCGGTGGGTTTCAGGTTCGAGACTCGATTCCACCGAAGAACCGTCGTGTGAAGGGGTCTCTTGCACGTTGAATCCATCAGGCCAAACGTCCTCCCGCTGGTGTGGCGTGGAGAGGGGTGCCAGTTCAGGTGTTGTCCTCGTCATCTGACCGTGGTCCAAAATAGCCCTTGTATTGCTTCACAACGGGACGTTAATATAACTAAACTAAACATAGCTTTTTAAGTTCCTTTCTCGCATGTTGAATGGCAGGAAATCTTGCAATCTAATTTTCAGTTAAAAATGAAATGAATCGAGGTATATTGATCGTATTTAAGAATGTTTTTAAATTAAATGCTAGGAAAATGTTTCTTATTATGTCAGTAAAGGTTATCATTTTTCTGAATTTTTACAATCTCACACTCTTGGGAAAACTAAAGTGTGAGCTACGCCACTGCAATGCTATAATTATATGATCAAAGTACATAGCAACAAAAGTGATCAGGTTCTCTACTCTTATTGCATATCTATTAGTTACCTTTGATTTATTTTTCTGTATTCGTTATTTTCCCGGAAGAGTTTTTGTTGTTCCTCAGTTTAACAGAACAATCAGCTGTAAATCGCTTATTTTTTTAAATATCTTTCTCTATAAATTTCAATACCTATCTAACGTTTTAATAATCTTTGAAAGTAACATAAAACCTATCCTTTAACAATATTAAATAATTGAGAAATTTTGATGCCTGGCAGCGTGTCTTTCCCTTGATCTGGACGTCCCGTGTCAGGCAGGGTTGTTGTTTTGTGTTCTATCTGCGAAATGTATGAATGTGCCCCTCTGAGAAAAAAGTGATCGTGCCAGCGTAGTTGGTTTAGTTATACTAACGTCCCGTTCTAAAGCAACACCAGAGTTATTTTGGGACAAACCTCGTCATTTCGAACTGAGGTCAGATGACGAGGACGACACCTGAAGTGGCACTCCCCCTCTCCTCACCACATTACGCCAGCGGGTTGTGCAAGTGAATGTGACGCGTGAAGTAGCTAAGTCGTTCTTTCGGCGCTACTCAAACAAGAGGTGCTCTCTCGGCTTAAATTAGCGGGCTTGTAAAATGCCATAAGTAACAACAACAACCGAAATGGCAGGGGTTGCCTGGTTGGAAGATCGTCCGTCTCGTAGCCGAAAGGCAGCGAGTTCTGTCCTCATCTCGGCCAAAGACCGCCGTGTTGGCTCATGGCAGTTGGGGCACGTTCAATAGGTCGTGACCCTCAAAGTCCTCCAAGTTCCCATAACCTCTGGGGGTACTGAATCAGAGATAAGTCGGTCTCTGATTGGGATCTAAATTCTGACTTGCGGATGGATGAAGGAGTTCGACCGCCCCCTCAAAACTGTTGTGTCGTGTGTGTTCGAGCAAAGTCGTCCTTTCACCTGAACGGTGCTCGTTCACAACGAAAGGCGCACACCTCTGCCTTCATTCGAAAGAGCTCAGCTCATTCGGGCTTAGTATGACCAAGTGGATGAGACAACAACAACAATCGAAATTTCCATTTCTCTTTCGAAACGTTATGTGGAATGGTAACAATAATCCCATCAAAACTTTATTTGTATTTAATGCGCATAAAAATGTATTCAAAATAGCTATAGAATATTAGGTTAGTTATAATAACGTCCCGCTTTAAAGCAACCCTATGGCTATTTTGAGACTAGTTTCGTAATTTCTGAACCGAGATCAGATGACGAGGACGATATTTGGGCTGGTGTCTCCTCTCTCCTAACTCCACACCAACTCCTTACACATCACACCAACAGGAGGACGTTCGGCCTCGATTGATTTAACGCTTAAAGTGTCCGTCTACGTTAAAAACGCTAGTTATTGACCACATTGGTAATTTTTTTTATTTTTATTTTTTGTACTTCAGACTTTTTTTCTCTCTGAAACAATTTACTTTTTCTAGAAAAAGAAAGGAGTGACCTATTATCCAAGGTTACATATTTTTCTAGCTAAAATCTGTCTTCCATTTTTTCAAAAAATTAATATTCATAAAAATTCTCCACCGTTCACATAATATCTCCAAACCTAATAGACGTATTTACGCAAACATTTCAGCTTCGGTTTAAAATAATATGTGCAATCAAATGACCCAAAAGTTTTATAGTTGGTAAATACTTTTTCATTTACAGGTGTTTTCAGAACAATTAAGTTGTAAATTGATGGAAAAAATGCTCTTATTTTTACCCCTAAAGATTTTTCTCACATTTCGGCTCATTTCATTCATCATTACATTCTACAGCTTGTGTACAAAGAAAAATAAGATGGCTGCATGACCATTTTGTGTAGAGTGTTCACCGTTTGGGTCAATTTTCATTCAAATTTACTTCCAATTTTCCTATTTCTCAAAATATATTATGTTCACAAATAATTTTATTGTATCAATAGTACTTTGTTATATAATTGACAATACATAAAAAAATCATAGTTTTAATTGGTTTTTAAAAAATGCAATATTTCAAAATTTTTCCTTTGAACGTAGTCGGATACCTTAAGCTGAGTTCCTTTGATCCCTGAGCACTTTACCGACAAATTGTCGGTAAACTGCCCAGGCATCAAAAGAGACCAGAAAACCGCAAAAGGGCTTGAAGAGGGAACTCATGCCTCGTCTGCAGGTCGTGTAACCACCGCTTTAGACGAAGGCTTTTTTGTAGAATCAGGTTTCGTGCCCTCCGAAGCCGAGACTTTACCACCAGATCACCGCGGCTTGTGACCGATTCACTTTATTTTATACCCGGCGCGTTGCTGCCGCAGAAGAAATTTTGAAATTTGAAATGGTTTTCTTGTTTAGTTAGGAGTGATGGAAAGAATAATATATATTTCCGAAAAAAATAGTAAAAACAATACTTATTTTATTCGGAAATGAATAGATTCATTGATATTCAAAGATATATAAAGGATAAGCTTAAATAATATTCACTCTATTTTACTAATTTTATTATTTAAGACTTTAGAGTTGGAAATACACTGAAGTGACAAAAGTCGTGGGAAATTTCGATGATGTCCCATAAATGCTCGATGGGATTCATATCGGGTGATCTAGGTGGCCAGATCATGCGCTGGAATTGTCCGGAATGTTCATCAAACCAATCGCGAACAGTTCTGGCCCGGTGACATGGTGCATTGTCATCCATAAAAATCCCATCGTTGTGTGGGTACGTGAAGTCCATGAATGGCTGCAAGTGATCTGCAAGCAGCTGAACATAACCATTTCCAGTCAATGATCGGTTCAGTTGCACCAGAGGACCGAGTCCATGCCATGTAAAAACAGCCCACACCACTATGCAGCCACCACCAGCTTAAACAGTGCCTTGCTGACAGTTTGGGTCCATGGCTTCGTGGGGTCTGCGCCACACTCGAACTCTACCATCAGCTCGTAACAACTGAAATCGTGACTCATCTGACCACGCCACGGTTTTCCACTGGTTTAGGGACCAGTCGATATGCTCACGAGCCCAGGAGAGGCGCTGCAGGCGATGTCGTGCTGTCAGTAAAGGCACTCGAGTCGGTCTTCTGCTGTCATAGCCCAAGGAAGACAAATTTCGCCGCACAGTCCTATCGCACACGTCCCTCGTACGTCCCACATTGATTCCTGCAGTTATTTGACGAAGTGTTGCGTGTCTATTAACATTGACCATTCTACACAGACGTCGGCGGTCTCGGTCGTTAAGTGCAGGTGGTCGCCCACTGCGCTGTCCATGATGGGATGTGATGCCTGAAATTTCATACTCTCGGCACACTCTTGATACTGTGGATCTCGGAATGTTGAATTCACTGACGATATCCGCAATGGAATGACCCATGCGTCTAGCTCCAACTAACATTCCACGTTCAAAGTCTGTTAATTCTCGTCGTGCTGCCATAAATCACGAAAAACCTGTTCACATGAATAACTTGAACACAAATGAAAGCTCTGGAAAACGAACTGCGCATTTATACTTCTTCGCTGCGATACTACTGCCATCTGTATATTTGCATATTGCTATCCCATGACTTTTGTCACTTCAGTGTATATTATTGTTTTTTCATCATCAATAGAAACAAATAAGTGCAAGTAATAAGTATTCGAAGTTTCGTCACAATCGGATGAACGGTTTAGAGACATACAGACATTTTTATAAGAGACAAGATAAACATTCATAAGAGACATACAGACAAACATTCATTTTTATTTTCATCGATTTTTTCATCGTTTCAATTAAAACTGAATCAACGTAATCGATTTGGTATACCATAATAATAATTATTATTACTATTATTTGAAGAGAAATAATTTTTACACGTTGAATGCCAAATACTTCAAAATTCAACATAATAAAAGGAAGCATTTTTACAAATATTTGAGAAGATTCAAATTGCGAATATTTTCCGTCAGCTTTTAGAAAATTCCGAAGCGCATCTTGATGCGTTTTGAATCGCATTAGCGCTTTCGGATAATCAGATGCAAGATAACAAGACATGCTGCCTTTTTGTAATGTCTAGAGTTGCTTTTTCACAGTGAGTTGACCTTCCTGCATGAAAGATAATTTTTATTTCAGCATCAATAAGTTTTCCCTTATTATAAAGTTGCCCGAGTTAAATATCAGTATTAAAATTTTAATTCCTTTAAACCAAGAAAGACCAGTTTATGGGTTTTTAAAGACAGATATTACGCGGTTGGTATGAAATTTGTAAAGAAATTCGTCATGAAGAAAAAAATAGAAACGATTTATAGGAAATCCACACTTTCTTATATGTACTTACAAGAAACAAGTAACATAAAAAAAATTAACTCAATTCCTTCTTAGGTCAACAATGAAAGTTTTTATTTTAGCTATTTTTATTAAACAGTTATCTCAAAAAATTATTAAGCATTATAAAAAAGTTATTGATTTTCCGAAGAATTGAACTCGCATTCTTCCCCTACACGCGAAAAATACCGAAATACCTGCATTTTACCGATTGAGTTACTGCTGCAGTTGATTTCAATCCTAAAACTCCATTTAAAATATTAAAATGCAATGAATGAATCTGTAGAGATATGTGATGTTATGCAATGCATATGAGAGAATGAAGCAAATCAAATCATTTGGCATAACATCGACTCCACGAAACACAACTTTATTAACGGAAACGAAAGTAAACATTCATTTAAAAAAGCAATTTCCAGTTACCAACTCGGAAAAACGTATACTCAAAAATATTTAGATACTTCATAAGAAAAAGAGCGGAAAGACAGTGCATCAGGGAGGATAATCCTTTTAAAATTACAATAATAAATCTTGCACTTCCGCTGATGCAAAAATAATACTTCAGTGAATGAATGCGATCAGGATTTAGGGGAAAAAACCCGTTTGAACATCAAATGTCATCCGCTACAAGTTTAAAAAAATGTATTTGAACTTGAGTGGACGAATAAAAAGCATTTTATAAACGATTGAAAATTCGAACAAAAAATATAAATAAATAAATATAGGGAGAGTGTAAACTAATAGTAAGAAATGAAAAAGATGGAGCCGTAAAATATGTAATTTTGAGAATCAAGAAAAGACAGCGGTAATACTCTCTAGTTCCACAGAATTTTATTTACATTGCACTATTGTTTCTGGATTTAATCATCAATTCTTTTTTAAATCTAAGTCGGCTGTTATTAAAAAATGTTTTTTTTTCTTTTGTCAAAATATAAACATCATTGGAAATTTAATTCAAATATTACATTTTTCAAAAAAGTTTTATTATGCTTTTAACTTATTTCTTAATGAATCAAAAATATTTTACAAGTAAATAATAATAATACGAAGAAAAACGGGTTTTTTATTGCAATGCTTGTTTCGAATAAGAAAAGGGCGTTATGTACAGTTACTTGTCTCTAATATGGCGTTAAGGTTATTTCCATATTGTAGATGTATGCTAGAAACCATACCTGCATTTGAAATAAAAAATCTACACAAAATGTTCCTTATATTCCTTATATTATAATACTCTCTCCTTGAATATCTTTCGATCCTATAATTGACACCGTATGCTCAATCGCATATAAATCTCTATTTCTAAGATAATTATGAAAATAATATAGGCTTTAATAATATCATGCATAAAGTACGCTCGAACATTAAAAGAACAACGGAATATTTTCCTTTATTGCAAAGAATATCAAAAGCTCATTCTATGTATCTTTTTTCTTGACAAATCGATGGTTGAATATTTTAGTTTCGATTGTCAAATGTGTTCCAGCATATGGTCTTAGCAAATTTTTATGCAGCACAAATGCTATATCCTCAACAAAAAAGCATGAAACTTTGGGACTTTCTGTGCTTTGCAAGGACAAATTAAAAGGGTATTTATTTTAAAATAAAACAATATTATCATTCAGTTTTCCATTAGCACAGATGAATGGTAACATTAGTTATATAATTAATGTATATTAATATTAATTTTATACTAATATTTTATTATACTTTTATGTATATAATTCGCATCCAACGTTCTGTTCATATTTGTATGTTTTTATGGAATTGCATAATAAACAAAATTACCTTCAAAACCTTTCAATAATAAAGTACGAAAATAATTTTAAGTAAAACATTTATTTTACACAATGCAGTTTAATATTCCAATGTATTTCCAGAGTTATTTCTTACAGCAATATATATAAGTTATTGCCCACATTTCTACAGGTTGAATGGAACTCCACACTTTGGTATTTTCTGCTAATATATAAGCAGTCCATGTAATTCTCCAAAGGAACTCTTCATGCTGAAATAAATGAAAAATTTCGCAACCAACTTCTTTTACCTCAGAACTTCAAATGACGTGTAAAACGCTCCCAAATCCTTTTTTCCAATTAAATTGAATAAATCAAAATAAGTCAATTTCCACCAACACCCCCCTTCTTTTCCTCTTCATTCGACAACGGAATAATAAGGCTAGAATTTGTACTCTATTCATTTCAAATGACCCTTCAGCAGTCCTTAGCTGAAATGACACGATTAACGCAAATTGATTTGTGGATGAAATGATGCCGACTCTTACGACGGAGTCGGAATTTAAGCGCCGTGTGTGTAAGCATTTGATTTCTGGGAGTGGTCTCGGCAAAATACTGACAGAAGAAAAAAACGCGCTGTGTGTGCAACGAGAGAGTTCATGGTTTCCCTGATTTTCTAACCCTTACAAAATTTATTTTGAAAAGAAGCAGACCCATTTCCATAGAGCGCAGATGTAAATATTCCCGTCTGCAGTTTCGCGGGTTTAACAAAACAAGCTGTTGCATGGCTCGCGTATAGGTGTTGTAAGGAGGAAGATGCTTTTCTCGTATCGTCTGCCTTCCGTCATATGGCGCCGAAACTCTAATTATCAACATTTGCAATGAAATAAAAGCTATCGATAAAATAAAGCTATATTCACCAATTTTGGAGCTTTCATTTTATTTCAGTTGCTCCCGTACTTTTTTTTTTCCTACACAAAGCTTATAATTCCGTTTCCAAGTGACTAATAACAATCTGATTGAAATCTGTTTAGTCGAATTGAAGTTCTATTTTGATTATTTCATGGCAAGTTTTTTTTTCTTCTCTTTTTTGAATATTCGCCCGTTCAAGCTTCTTCAAGCTTTTGCAAACAGCGGGAGATAACCAACCCATCATCGCGAATAATGATTTTTTTCTTGCATATGTATTAAATTATAAACCTTGTCAAACATTTTTTAAAAAACTCATTAAGGTGTATGTACAAACTAAAAGACTTTTTTAAAAACTCATTAAGGTGTATGTACACCTAAAAGACTTTTTTTAAAAATTTTAACTTTTAAAATCCAATTTTTTTTCAGTAAATCATTTATATAGATTTAGACTCATTTCAGTGATAAAAAACCCATACTACTATAATTTTAATTAATTATTATTAAATGAGTTAATTAGCATATTTTTGAAGCATGATATCTTATATTCAAATTTGTACAGACACACTATTCCAGTTGGAAATGAGGCTAAATATGAGTTTTCATGCTGTATGCCTCAAGCAACTGTGAATAGAAAAACAAGATTTTTTTCTGTAATGTTACATTTTCAATAGTTATTAAAAATTTGTTTCTATGAATATAACTTTGAGTGAGGTACAAAACATCCGCTGTTTCATACAGATCATTTCGATGTATAAATAATTGTATTTGGCTCATTTTTAGTCTAGTTATTATTGTTTGAATGAAGCAACATAGCTGGAAAAATATCTTTCTTCATAAAATAAGTTTTCAAAAAATCGAAACTAGAGTTTTTAGTGAAAGTACCTCAAAAAAATTCCTTATATCTCGAGAAATATCCCGAACATTGACAAAATTTTGGTATCGTTTGAAAGATGAGGGATCAGTGAACATTTCGAAGCAATAAAAAATATTCGATATTCTGAACGATTTTCAAAGTTTCAAGTGTGAACGTACACCTTAAAATGAAATGTATATATTTTTTAATTAAAAGACATATATATTATTCAAAAAAATTTCAAAATATACTATGGAATTTAATTTGTAATTTTTTCGTTATTATTTTCCTTTATTACATTTTTTATTAAAGGCTATATTTTTCCTTTTTATACTCCATAAATTTATTTAGCACAAAATCACGCATGATTTTGTAATTCCAATCAAATGTTAATTTTACGGAAATATTTTTATGCATGAGCACTGAATTTTCATACGCATTGTATGTTTCTCTGAAATGAAATTGAGTATTAAGTATCTGAAGAAATGGAAACATGAAATTATTTATTCTCAATTTATTTAATTTCTTCAAAAATCAAGATTTTAGACCTAACGAATTTGAAAATTGAATGGATTGTCACATTAAGAATCTAAGCACCTTGTCATACGGGGGTTAGTGGTTAGCGCGGCAAGGCGGAAGAAACACATATTTTTGCTCGTCTTCGGTTCAAGTCTCAAAAAGCTTTTATATATGAACTGGCTGGAACCAGGCGCGTTGCAACCGCCAAAAACAAATACTATTAAGTGCAATCAATAAATCATTTGGCAATGTTTTATCGGAATATGATGAACGGCAGTATATAAAATACGAACCAACAAATATTCATTTTTATGTATTAGATTTAGGTGTTCTTTTAGGATTGTAAAACGTGGTGTTCTTTCAGAATGGTGATGAAACAAACTATTTACTGTATCTCGTGAAACGTTTAGTATTCGTTCGTTATTCTCAAATTTCATTTTAGAAAATGTGATTAAAACTTTTTCAGTTAAAGTGATTAAACATTGAAAATAAATTTATACCATAAAATCTTTCATATAGTTGGAAAGATAATTTTTGAAAATGAAGGTGGTGCAAAATTATTTGCTCTGTAATATTTTTGGTAGTTACTGCGAAAAACGATAAAATATAATTTAAATTTAAAACCTCACTGGTTGGTCTCCCCAAAACGTTTTGGCACATTGAATCATAAAGTTGTTACCCCTGAGAACGACTTGCATGACATTTATGTTCTATAGCTACAAAGAATTAACCTTTCACTTGGATTTAGCATTTCTTCTGAATCTGTAATCGAGAGATTTATCTCGGCGTGTTATTTGCAGATCAATCCTCGGTAAACAGATGAGATTCGAATTAAAAAAAAAATTCAGATCATTGTTCTATTCTTGTATCTATCTCGTACATGTAAACAATAAGCTGACCCCGTTTGCCGCCATCGGAGGGCATAACAGGCATACATTCTTTTTTATTTACATACATAAGAGAAATTTTAGCTTAAGCCTGTCAAGATATTCTTATCTTAATCAAGGTTAAGCATTTATGTTTTGTTTTTTTTAATTTTGTAAAAGCACCTATGTTTATTCATTTCTTTTAAAATTATTTACTCAAGATACTTGAAAAATTAACCATAATTATTTTGTAATGTTTTACTTACCTGCAGATGCATGCCTGCATGCATATATATATATATATATATATATATTACGAATTTATAGATATTGTAACTGAGTTATTCTGTAACCCGTGACAAGCGTTGTATTCGCAGCGCCATCTACAACTTCATGTAATGTAAAAGCAATGAGGTTAAGCGTCAACTTTTATATTTTAAATGTGAACACCAAATCAATTGAGTTAAAAACTGAAGTCCTTGAGAATCTGAAAATCTGTAAACATCTGATCTGTCAAGCCGGAGAACGGAACTAGGCAATTATGGATCATTTTCTTTTGATTTCGCTTTGGTTAGAGCTACTATGCGTTTGAAAGTGAAAACACTGGAAATATTGTTTGTTAATATTAGATTACTAACGAGATTTGAGGTAGCTGCATGGGTTTTGTGATCCTTCATTCCCATACAATAATTTAAGCTTTGTAGGCATTTATTCACATAAGATAATTTGTCTCATTATTATTTTGAGTTAGAAGCTTTGTTAAGTTTTGTAGCAAAGTTTCGTTTTCAGAATGTTTAAAAGTGCGCGAAAAGCTGATTTTCTGCAATGCACCAACCGAGTTGGGAGGGATAGTAACTGATAAAATGATGATTGTAGATCTGATTATTATTTCAAAGAAAACTGAGAAATTCAGAGATCAACTTGAATTTATTTTTACTCTCATAGAAGGGGTACTTGAAGAACGAAAAATAGAAATAGAAACATTCCAGAAAAATAAACAGAATTGCAAGTAGAATAAATCAGTTTGGAGAGGACAAATGCTGAAATAGAATGGTAGCACATGCGAACAGTTAAAATCACCGATAATTTTTTATTCAAAAAATAAAACTGAGCAATGTGATTCTCTGGATTCACAAATAAAAAGTTAAAAAACTCTCACGATTAGAGTTCCGAATCGCGCTCAAAAGAACATTTTTTTTTTTTTTGAAATAGCCTTTGCAACAAAAAAGATACTCAATAAATATTCTTTTGAATTTTTTAGACGAGAAAGCTTCGAATGTCATTTCCTACATAAATGATAAAATGAATTGGGTGATTATAAAAAAATAAAGAAAATTGTTCCAAGAAAGTTCTCGCCCACCTCTCAGCTGTGCATAGAGTAATTCAGGAAAACTACTGGAAAAGCAAGAGGCAATTTGCATCACGTTTGAAAAGTAGCTTTGATTATTACCTAAAATGGAGAGAAATGACGGATTTTGAGAAAATATTAATTGTATCAGGCAAGTTGTTCTACACACTGGATAAAGAAACCGCGTCTCATGCCGGCAAATCCGATTGTTGGTTTGATCCCATAACTTTAACCCCTTGAAACCTAAAGAGAGAAAATAAAAAATATGTGTTTTAAGCATTCAAACATCATTTTATTGCATTTACACATAATGTAAATAAATACTAGTCATTTTTTCTCGTGTGATACATTTTAAAGCATGAGATGCACAGGCCAACATCACCATCAGGACAATAGTAGCGAGTTTCCTTTCTGCTGACATCTAGTTTAAAATAAATGATCTATCTCTAAAAACATTGCAAATAGTCTAGGGCAGCCATCTGGCGTATATTTTGAGAAATAAACATGATTCCGGGCATAAGAAATAGATTGCTTTTATATTTTTGGCGTATTGCTTTTGAATAGGCCAGCCCGGAAATATGACGGGAGCGAGAAATAGAGGTAGGAATTTCACCCCGTCATTTTCACGGGAGCGAGAAGGAAGGGGGGAAACGATCTCTTTTTGTGTGAGATTCGAAATCATAATGAATCTGAAATCAGCCAACACCTGCTTTAGAAGGCGTTGAACCAGAATTTTTTCCACTTCGAGCATCTGCAGTTCATCACCTCCAGAGTCCAAATGCCTCGATGTGGCAACCGACAGCGACGAATAAAAGCAATCATTCCGTACTCAGTGCGCGGGAGAGAAATGAAACAAAAACTGTACATTGCTAACTGAAAGAGGAAATCACTGCGCGCGATTTCAGAGCAAGAAGCTATGAATATTTATGACTGCCAATAGACTTAATTTGGAAAAGAAAGCAGATTGGTTTAACAGTCGTGTCATCCGCTCAAAAATTATATGTGTTGTTGATGCTGCGATTTGTAACGTGGAGGGTAATAAGGATTTTTTTTTATTGCTTCAAAAATTACAGATTTCATGCCATAAAAATATTTGAAGATGTTTGCCAGAGTTAAAATAAATGAAATTCATAGATGAAAACTTTCATTTGACGTGAAGATTTGCTTTTAAGTGCCATTTTTAATTTTAATTTTTATTTTTTTGAATTTTTGCAGCTAGGTCAGTTTTGTCCGGTTAATAATATAATCTAATTTTCCAAAATACTGTTTAGAGATTCGTAGCTAGTGGAAGCATTCCCGTTGAAATTGAGGAAAGGATACATTGCGGCTTCATTGAGAATAATGCTACTTTGAATGAAACTATGGAGGAATTCTGGGTATTGGGGAATGTGCATATTGAGGTATTCAAAAAATAAAGAAGCAATAATTTTCGAAAATTCGTAGATAACTTAAGAAATATATTATCTAATATTCGCATTAAAATACTATATAAACGGTATTTTTATTCATTCTTTGAACATTGGGGTTCGACTGATAAACGACATGAAATTTTCACTTTTCACTGTTCATATGGTGAAGCACTAAAACAGCTATAAAATATTTCGAAATGAATAAATCACTTATTCTCTAATTCGGAAACTGCAGAACATAATTAGAAACTATTAAATCAAATATGAACAAAAAATATTGATTAGATACCAGTTTAATAAAGTGTTTCGTTAATAAATTTTATCAACGATTGCAATTTGAGAAAAAAGCATCTTAAAAAAGCGTAAAAACGTACGTAAATGTCTGGTTTTTCAAAACATTGGAAACAAAATTCTAATGGTACTATAAATAAATCTGCTCAAACATAAAAAAAAAAGATATTAAATTTTAAAAGTTCACAATTTTATCATTTCTTAATAAAAAGAATTGCTTTTTTAACGTATTTACTTGTGTGTGTGTGTGTGTGTTTTCATAAATAGAAGTAACTGCTACTAACAGCATAAGGGCATTGAATCCTTTAGTAAATAAATTAATGGGATTTTGAAAATGCAGCGAAAAAAACCAAACAAATACCGAATTTCGATGAATTTTGCTTTGTTGATATTGCGTCCGCGTTTCCACGGAAAAGGGGTGCAGTAACTTCTGTTGTTAAAGACCTTGAGCCCCCAGAGGGCAGAAGTCTGACTTCTAACTCAAATGAGGGTAACGCACTTCCTCGCTTGCACAACCCCTTTTTACAGTGGGGCTCACTCATACATCTCACAGATCGAACACAGATCACGATGCCGGGACTCGAACCCTGTACGCCCAGATCACGGGGAAGACACGCTACCCCTCTGCCAGGACGCTTGCGAATTTTGTTTTGAAATTATTAAATGATTTATGTTTACCGGAAGCAGATAGTTTACAGATTTCCAATATTTAAATTGTTTATTAATAAATTTATGTCGGTCGATTATGAAAAAATCAGACTGTACGAAAATTTTCATTTGAACTTCAGTTGTATAGTGACTCGAATTTGGCATGCTTCTCTCTTGAGTATTTTTTCCCACAAATTTTTGAGGCCTTTAGTAGATATTTTTGCAGGTAGTTCATGGAAAAACGGTATGAATTTGTATGACAACCATTAAAATAGGGATGCCTAGATACTGGGATCGGGGATCGTCAAATAAGTGATGGGGTAAATACAGGACAGAATAAATAAATAGAAAAATCAAGCGAAGTAGTGTTTCGGTTGTTACAACTGTTGCTTGAACTCAGTAGCGCCAATAGCTACTAAGTTCAAGTTTTTTTCAGCCGTTGGGCATGAGGTATTCTAGACTATATCTATACTAACAATAAAGATGAATTTATGTATGAGCAAGCGCGTGTGTGTTTGTTGACTCTTTTCAGCCAAAGTTGTTTGACCTACAGCTACCAGGTCGGGAATGTACGTACCTTAAACAGAGGGAATGTGCGCCTTCATTCACGATGTTAGATTTTTTAAAATTTAAATTAATTAAAAAATTAAGCTGAATTTTGCCTTTTTTCCAAATAGCTTATCCTAATATTAATGCACAAAGATTAATTCTACAATGTTATATAATATAAAAAATGATCTTTTTAAAGGTACTTATTTAATAGTCCAGCAATTTTTTCTTGAATTTTCGCATATTTTAAAAATTGTTGATTGCTTTATAAAAACAACTTTCAATGTTTCATCAAATGATTTCATGCCTTCATTTTCTTGCTGAAAACGAAAGAAGAAAAATTCTGATTGATATCTGTGAGATAAGAAAGTGAAGCTACAATATCACAAAATTTAGACTAAAGATAAATGAAAGATGCACGTTTCAATAGCCCTGCGATATCATGGGTCTACCTCCAATCGTAAGGGTTCTGTACACAGTGAACAGAATTCGAGAAAGACAGTTGAAATAACACGGCTTTGATGTCAGACAATTGGGAGAAATAGAAGAAATGAAAATATATAAGAAACGCATTTTCTGAAATAAAACATAACCAGTACTTCCTGTTAACCAGCTGTTCGTCGCCAATTTTATGCTAACAAAAATGCCGAAAGATTTTAATTAACTTGGTTATGTACTTTCTGTTATACGAAATTTAAAAAATGTATTGTAATCGCCAAAAAATTCGAATTATCGATTTTTACGAATCCCCTTGTTTTGGAGCTCCTTGAGTTCAAAAAATTCATTTAAAAATGTCCGGCAATCTGTGACAAAGTTAACTATAAAACGCTTTAAGTTAAAGGAATGAAATTTGTCGTATGCAATTTGGTGCAAAAGGTATCTGTTCGGTCTTTCGAAATGAAGATAATTAGATGGATTAAATTCCGTGCTCATATTTATCATAGAAAGTGCAGACACCTACAATTTCCGAGACAAATCCAATAAGAGACTGACCCTAAACACTTATTTAAACGCATCAAATTGAGTTCGTTACTTTCGAAGTACAAGCGTGAGTTCTGCGTCGAATTATTTTTTCAATCGATTGGTGAAACACGTAGTCTAATTTCGGATGCTATTAACTGCATGTGAGGTACCAATCGCCAAAATGCCTGCCAGGGAGCATACGGCAGAATAAAAATGTTTTGGCCCATGATAGCTCATTTAAAAGAATACAGAATCGCATAGAAATCAAACTCAAAATCTTGGAATGTATCACCTTTGCTTTATTTTGAACACACTAAAGGATTATATCAATCTTCCATTTGATGGTGATACAAAATTTATAGGCAGAGCATTCTGCTGACTCATTGACGCCAACAACAAATAGCCACTAAATTTCCACCAAAGGTCAATATTTCATAACTACAGTACGCCAGTTCAATGTAAGACATTCCCTGGAAAGGTACATTTATTAGAGAGTATGCGAGAAAGTTTTCAAGAGACCATTCCCGCAGTTTAATATTCCAGCAAGCGTGCTCTCTTTAACAACAAGGAATGTTGCACATATTTCCTGGATATGCTGTTATAAAACATGAATTTTTAATTAATCTCAAGTGGGAAATGATTGAACTCGATTTATCTTTATTTTAAATTAAAAATACGACCATAATAATTTGATATGAGTTATCGAATTATTTCAAAAGCTGGAGCTGATTTGTGCCAAAGTAATTTTGCGTTTCAATTGCCTCCCCCCCCCCCAAAAAAAATATCTTGTCATAAACGGTGAGTGTTTGGCTTCTAGCTTGCATTTAAAAGTTTAATTATGAAAAGTAGATTGCAGTTTTGTAGAATTAAGATCCTTTGTGTTGTGAGCGTCAATAATCTTTGAACGAAGCATTGGAAAGTTTTAAATCTCCTCAGCATGAAAATAAGTTTCTCTTCCAACGTAACACATTTTCATTCATCAATGGCGCAGTTTAGCCAAACATGGCACCGATAAACTACACAAACATAAAGCGATCAAATTTTCTTACCAAAATATGTTTCGCACTTAAATAGGCACTACTAAATGCTGGCTTAAAAACAAATAATGATAAATGAATGAATGCATCTCGTCCTGAAATAGAAATTGTTTCCCACTCCTGTCTACAGGGCTGGCTATGTGGGGGATGCGGCAGGTGCTATGCACCCGGCACCCGCTTCTGAGGGGGTTCCCCACCGTGATTAGAAATTAAAACAGTGCTCAGAACAATAATGATATTGCACATACTAAAAGCCTACCAGCTTGTTTCCATATGGCTGGCTGAGCATCGACTGACGCCTTTGTGAGGCAAAAATCGCAGTGATATCTGTAAAAAAGGCGCGAAAAGTTCATCTATATCTATACTCATTAAAAAGCTCAATGTGTGTGTGTTGGCGCTCTACAGGCCAGACCGTTCCACCTACAGCTACCAAATTTGGTACGTGTATACCTTGGAGCTCGGGAATGTGCACCTTGGAGCCCTTTTTTCGAAATGTTAATTAGAATTTGAATTCATTGAAATTTAAGCCAAATTTCAACGTTTTTCCGCTATCACTTTCGAAAAACGGATCACACAAACATGATTTTTACATCAAGTTAAAGATTAAAAAATTAGCTTTCTAATGGTATCACTGTTATAACTTAAACTTTTATTTTAAACGAATTGTTACAGAAATGTTTTAACCAAATTTTTAACAATGTATTTCAGATAAAACAATAAAATTTAATCTGCAAGAGCACGTCGAAGGGAAAAAATTTGGTTTTATCACCGTGTTGCCGTCATTATGACGGAAGTTCAAATTAAAAAAAAAAACTATTACAGCAAGTTGAATATAAAGAAATGCAACTTTTAGCATGTGACTGAATAAAATAAATATAAAATATGATATTTTCTTTAAAAAATACCAGGCAAAGGATTGTATGATCGTTTGCAATATTTAAATCATTAATTCAATAAATTATCTTTATTTATACAGGATATGCATTCGAATTCCGGTCCAATGGCCATTTTGTAAAATATTATTAATAGGCTTATATAATGTTTAATACTATTAATTTGATCTAAATGAAATAATTACATTTTATGCAGCTTGAGTCAAACAATGCTTTTATGAATAATGAGTTTTAGATTTCTTCATACTTTGCTCTGTTTTACATATTTTACAAATATATTTTACAAAATATTTTTATTAATGTTTTAAATAAAAGTTGCTACATTAGTCAGTCTTCTAAATCAATCATTAACACTGACTGATTTATTAAATTAAAGAATATTGTTAGGAAAACGCGTTCTTTTAGAACTTTCCGTCCATCAAATTAAAGAAAATATTAATTTCTGGCCAATCAGTGCACGGAATTACTTCAAATATGTGAATGAATTGAAAATTTTAGAACGCATTACTCATGCCGAACCAGCTGGTCGCCAAAGGCGACTAGTTTATGAATAAGGAAATCCCCATCAGACATGTTAAGACAGAGCTGCGTAACCTGGCATCCAGAAGTCGAGGTTGAGGCTGAGTTCAAATGAACTTGTAAATCATCAGCTATTTACGTTTGTCTATATCTAATGTAATATATTTAACAATCCTTTACATCGCCAGTGACTCAATATAATAAATGCTGAACGCTCTTTCAGCGAATTAAAATTAAATAAAGGATTTTCTTCGTTCAGGCATATGAGTATAATGCTTAAACGCTTTTGCTGTACTAAGAATAAAAAAGAAATTGGAAAAATTGTCCTTTTCCTGCAGTAATGAATAGCAAAAATAAAATAACGCATTATCAAATAAATATGCAAATATTCGTTTTTCGTTTTTTTTTGCTTTGATAAAAATTTAAGGCCCCAAATGGTTTTTTGCACCTGGTCCCTTCACAGAGAAGGCTGTCTCAGCCTGTCTGATTGGATAGCAAACTTCAACTACGTTTTCTTCCTCCTAACCCATTCGTTAAATTTCTGAATAAATTATGCCGGTCTGTTTTTTGAGGTCACGTGTGCCTCGCGGATTCTCGTTTCTTCCGGAATTTCGCGTTCTTTATTCAGTTTGACTTGAATCGGAGCAGGTGTTCGGCTTGTTTATGTTAAATTTTATTATGCTGACATTCGAAAGTGGACTTCAGAGAGTTCGATTTTATTAATGGAGATTTTACCTAATCGTCGCTCCTCATTGCTTGAACTTTCCGATTTTTACAACTTTCGCTGCTTTTACCTTAGTTTTTTAGACCATATTTAAAATCTAAGAAAAACGTTTATTCAAAAGAAGATAGAGATGACAATAGCTGATACAAATGAGCACCGATTTTGAAGAAATCTGCATGTGACTCATCTACGAATTTCGCAAGCTACGGTAAGTTGATATTTATTGTAATATTTTTTTCTTTCTCAAGTTCTCTGATTACTGCAGTCGTGAGTGATTTTGTGATGCAAGTATTTTATTTATGCATGCAATTATTTGTGCATTAAGTTATTAATTATTTCAGAGTCGGAAAAACTTTTGTTTATAATAATTAGGAATTGACATGAAAGATAATTAATTTTTTAAAAATACAGTGAAGCGCCGTTTATTTACCTTTTTTTTTCAAGGGACCGAAATAATTTTTAAGCAAAAACGATGCGCTATTGAAATTTTAATAAAATTATTATGTTATACTATTAATGTAATTTCATCTATACATTAAAAAAATTGATTTAGTGCGTTATTAAAAACAATAATTAAACTTTAAAATTAAACATTTATAACAAAGTAAGTCATTCCATCATGGTTCATCCTTAGTCCTTATATATTTTACGATTTTTATATGCATGCAAATAAGCATCTAATAGGAAAATTCTTTAATCGTCTTCTGTGTTGCTGATTGTCTATAAGGTATTAAAAGCAGAATGAATCTATTTAAATTCATTGAGCATTCTGGCAAAGTGTATTCGAAGCTTTTCGAGTCAAGTACATCTTTAAAGAAAAGAGTAAACTAAATTCTTTAACATTGGATAAATTAATAATAAATAATTCATCAAGCGTTAACAATTCCTACTTCGTTATTTCGGCATTACAGGTCCCACACTCTTCTAAAGTAACCCCTGCTTTTGGAAAGTCGAAACTTCAAAACCGAAAAAAATATAATCGAAGCTTTTTGTCCATTGTGTATTATTAATCAAACACTTATTTAAGTGATTGCCAATGAAGCGTGTATGCCATGAAACAATCTATGAATGGAAGCAGCATGCAAATGGGAAACATAAATGGTGCTTTACCATAATTTTAACAAAATTCATTTATGTACTGCATGTTATAATGAAGCACATAATTTCTCAGAATTGGTGGAAATAATTAGATTAGTCCTTTTTTAAGTTTAAAATTTATTTATCATTCAGTGGCAGAAGGGAATTTTTTATTTTCGTGTAATGACAAAGTTCAAATATAAAGTAAATCAATTTATTATCATTGAATTATTATCTTGGAACAACTTTGATATACACCCCCAAAAATTACGCGCCAAATCTGGCACTCCCTATGTACTTTTTAGGGTTGCTCTTTAGGTAGGATTAATTATTTATGTCTCGCGAGAATCCATCTTGGCAAGAAAAAAAAGGCGCCAAAAGCAGGTATTTTGCTTGGCGAGAAAAAAAAGTCGCCAAATTTCCAATTTGAGGGTGTATATCAAAGTTGTTCCATTATTATCTTTATATTTTTATTATTTTGGGATGCGATTTTCTAGTTTCTCTCAGTTACACGTCTCAATCGTTTCGCCAATTTTGGCCTATGATTGTAAAGGGTAGAAACTCGCCAAATATCCGCACGTCAAGTACTATTGACAATTTTTCACATAAAAAAAATTGCAGTTTGGCGATTTTGTATTTAGTTTCCGCAATTTTTCTTATTAAAGAACTTTTTTAAATCTGAAAAAAAACTCTCACGTCTTTGAGTTTGAATTGGTTTTAAACTATCTCGGAAAAATTGTTTATTTTGTTATACAAAACTAAAGTAGCTTCAGAAAAATTACATTTCTTGTAATGCTATAATTTTGGAACGATGTGTATAGGAATTCGTTAAGATCATATATATATATATATATATATATATAATAGAAAAAGATTAGCGTTTCATTCGCATTCTTATTTGCAGAAATTTGACCATCGTAATTTTTATTTATTTTTAATCGACATCAATCTTGAGTAAAAGATTATTTCATTGCGATAGAAGAATTCTTACTTTTGTTGACGTTTTTCTTAAGTGTTGTGAAACTTGCAAAGGTAATATTTGTACACGAAATCGATAAGTAATATGTAAAAGTTGCAAAAATTGAATTGTTATTCTTTTTGTATACATTTATTTGAAGTAAATCCAACTTTGAGGTTAGTTGAATCTATTGTACAAAATATCTAAATCCAATCCTAAATTCGAGTATGAAAATTTCCCTTTCTGCATTTCAAAGATGTCAGTTGTACTACATTTTAATTGAATACATGCTTATTTCAGTTCTAATAGTATGTCATTGACGATAGTTTTATCAGTGCTTTGTCCATCCTGATTGTAGTCCAGCTTATTTCTAAGCGGTTATAATATGCATATACTTCTCATTGGAAAAGTTATACGAATAACATTAAGAAATATATTCTGTGAAGTTAAGGTGAATAAATATACTGCTCAAAAACGATATTTGAATGTTTTATGTAGTCTTTTAATTACTTAAATTATGCAAAAGTATATTACATATTTCAACAATGAATGATTTTAGGTTATTTAATCGGTTTCTTTGTATACGATCCGCCAGTAATAGGAGGATTCTTGATAAAGGCCCTCTGATTCAGCTAATAATAATTAAATTCAAAGTTTCATAATTTACGTTTTAGTCATTGAATTCTTGATTAAGTCATGGAATGTCTCTTACTTTAAAATATTAAGAGTATTTTCATAAATATGAAGTAGGACCTTGAAACTAAAAGAGTTATCTATTTTTTCCTTTAGCATAACATTTATTAATTCGTCATAAAAAATCATTTTTTACATCCTTTGAATTATACAGTTAAGCATAATTCAAGTATAAACACCCTTTATATAATTTAATGAGATTGATATATAAATCAGTTGAAAGGAAAAGTGTACGGTTCGATGAAATTGTAAATGAATCAACAATTAAAGGAATTCAATGTTGAATAATTTTTATTGATCTTTTTTAATTCTATTTTATTAAATACATTTGATCTCAATAATTATGAAATTTGAACTTTCTGACTCAATATAGGATTCTATTGTACTTGAGTCAAGCAGTTTTTTGAAATGATTTAAGTGCAGAACGTTCGGTGTATTCTTTATAAATTTGATGCAATATAAAACAAATTCAAGTTGATTATTCTAGAGAAAGAATTATTCGTAATAAAATAAATTTAAAAAAATATTCATGAATTAATCCTTTATCTGTTGCATTGAAATAACCCAAATTTGTGGATTAAGTTACAGAATATTTGATATTTAAATCTGCATTAAAGTAGTAGCTCCTTTTGAAAGATATTGTATGACTACATAGAATTTTTGAGTGTCAATTCCACTTTTACATAGATGGAAATAAAGTCCAAAATAAAATGTAGCACATAATTATGAATTTAAATTCATAGATCAAAATGTTGTTTTCAAACTGATTTCATTTTCAAAATCAGTTTCTTGTAATATTAACTGTAATATCTTGTGGTTCTAAAAAGACAAAATTGCATGTAATAGATAACCAAATTGCCTGCATGTATCAGCCACAAATGTTATTATATTAGTTAAGTGATCAGGTCTAAAGAAAAAGTTATTTATGCATTTTGAAATATTTCAGAAATGATAAAAAATAGGCATTTCAATGTATGTACTTTGTGCATTATATGCTGATATATTTCGGATGTTTTATCTTTATGTTGAATGGAAGGCATTTTAAAGCAAACGCTAATTTTTCCTTTTCTTTTGATTTGACCACTTTAATCGTAAACCAATGACGTCTAAAAATATGTCCCGTTTTCGTTAATAGTACTGTAAATTTTACTCCCTAAAATGTCACTCCGTTTTATTTCTTTAAGTTGCGACTTGTTTTTTTTAATAAGTCGCAACTTATAGAAATAAAACGGCAATGCAATTTCTATTACGAACGAGCGAAAAGTTGCCATTAAATGACAGTTTTTTTTTTACTAGGCAATATTTAATTTTTAGCATTTTTAAAACCAATACATTCTTGACAACGGAGAGAAACACTCGGAGATGAAAAATAAGGGGAAAAAACTGGTACTGTGGCATCAAATATCAACAACAGGTGTCCACGTCATCTGACCGCTGTTCGAAATGGCGAGGTCGGTCCCAAAATAGCCCTGGTATTGCTTTAAAACGGCACGTTAATGTAATTAAACAAAGAAAATATCATCGAAAAAAGTATTTTCTTTAATTTTATCTGATCCAGCACTTATTTTAGCGATTTTAGAGCAAAACGTACCCTCCCCCCCCTCCAAGGTGCTTGAAAATCTAAATCACCGCCGATTTATATTCTTAAACAATTTTATAATATAATAGTTTAAGAACACGGATTTATTGAGATATCGGACTACGTTCGAAGAAAATTTTTTGAAAAGTTTAATTTTTTAAAAACTATTTAAAACTTTTTTTTTAGATGCATTGTCAATTATAATACAAATTACTAAAAATATAAAAATATTATTTGAAAATATTATATATTGTGAGAAATAGGGAAGTTGCAGTAAATTTTAGTGTAATTAAACCAAAACGGTTAACTACACAAAAAATGGTAAAGCAGTGATCCTATTTTTCTTTGTGCGCAACCTTTAGAATATAATGATGAATGAAATGAACCAAAATCGAAGAAAATTATTGAAATACAAAGAAGCTATGGGTAGAAATGTGCGTATATATGCGTTTTTTTCCATCAATCCTCAACATAATTTTTCTAAACACCTATAAAAGAAAGAATAAAAATAAAATTTTTCCTTGGATGACGGGTCAGGCCTTCATTTTTCTTAGAAAATATAAACTGTTTTGGAAAGAGGAAAGTCTGAATAGCAAGAAATAACAAATAAAAAATTCTTTATTGGGATCGAGAGTCACTGTTTTTAACGTCAACGGATATCTTAAGTTATTAAACATACTGTAGTTTTTTTCCTAACATTTTATTGAGCAATGCATGGATATATTTTTATGTTTAAAGGCATTCTATCAAATGGTTGAGAAGAGAGGGAAAATCTTAACTATTATGATTTCAGTCAGTTGGGAATTATGAAAATAATTCGCTGGTTAATTTTAGGATGTTTAGAATTTAATTAACGATAAATTATTTGTTAAATTTTTGCTCTTTTGTGTTTATTTCGCTTAATTTGTTTTCTCTGTGTCTTAGATTTGCGCATTTGTTACGTATCGATCAACGATAAAAATGTTTAAAGTTAAATTTTCAGAGTACTTCCGTTCTTTTATGCACATAATATGGTCACTGTGCTTAAGCGTATAACTAATTATGATTTAAGCTTGTTAAAACTTCTGAACCAAAAGACAAGGTAGTCTAATATTTTTTTCCAAAGAGAAAAAGTTTGAAATGTTTATATATTGAGTCGGAAATTCCATGTGTGTTAGAACAGATGTCAGTAATTTCAGCCTTTCCTTGTTATCTTGCGTTTATTTAGATACCTCGGATGTGATTTTATTTATTCTTTCTTGTGAATATTCCATAAACCTTTTGCAGATGTCAGCGGAAGCCCGTAGTTTATAATAACAATTTGTTCCGGAAAATCTGACTTCATCTGTTTTTGTTTAAAAAAAAAATAAAACTAGCAAATCGAACATCTGCCTAGCATCGCGCTTTTTAAATAGTTGTTAATGAGAGATGCAGACTGGAAATGTAGATTCCAAAAAGGAACTTTGACCTGCAGTTCGGGACATTTTATTTTATTGCGTCTGTTGATAAGGAAGCGCGAAATATTTTGTATGCTTTCAACGTACTGGGTAGAAAGCGAGGGAGACGATTCTTTATAAATGATACTTTTAAAACATTTCGCATGGATGATTTTTCAACCGAGTTTTATGAGTATTTTAAAGTCTTTTAACCCTTTAACTGTCAAGTTATTTTGATGATTTGGGTATACAAATTGCCAAATTTTTTTATTGCAAAAATCAAATGTTTAGTACAAAATAAAATATACTTAGTAATTAAATATTGAGTTGAGCGCACATTAACTTTTCCCAAGATACCCGTCGGGTTTGACAAAGAGATGAATCCGAAATAAACGTCTCCCGATATATATTCGGGTACAACAATATGATGCACTCAAAAAAATTACCCCGAGTATTACTCGAGCATGATATTTTCGAACACCAGTGCTGTACCCGAGGTAATCTCGGGCATGACAGTTAAAAGGATAAACAATGTGAGAATGCGTATGGATGAGTCTGCCCATGCAAAACACTTCGGATCAGCATTGTTAGAAAGAACTTTGCGTTCGTTAGCAAAAGCATACAAGTAACACGCCGAGTCGATTTTATAAGTTTACTCTATCTTGTTAGAGAAGTTATGGATGATGTAATCTTAAAAAAAAAACCTAGATTTTAACGAATTTTGACCTTTTAATATGCTTCAGATGTTTGTTATCGTTTCAGATGTCTGTCTCCGACAAAGATAATGAAACGTTTCGAACTATACAAATGAATTTGGTATATGAATTTTACATGAAATAAGTAATTTCTGTCAAATTTTGAGAAAAATCTTATTCAGAGTAAGTCTAACTGTCCGGCTTTTCGAATATAAGTAACATCTAGAGTGTAGTCGCTCATCAAATTTTGAATCGAGTTCAATAATTGGTTGATCGACTGTCGGTCTGCACTTTTAGAAATATAAATGCGGTAATTCAGAAACGCCGTGGCTTAAGAAATATTTGTAATTTTGTGACTATAATAGCAGTTCTTTCGCCAATTTTGGTTACTGTCGGTTGTGTGTGAAACAGAAATTCACATTTATTATCGAGTTTGCGAGAAAGGTTTGGGGAAACCTTTCGGACCGTGTCTATGTAGCTACGTATTTTTATCTGAAATTGTAATCCAAGCGAAGTGACCCCCTCCAACTTTGCATTTATATAAATGCGGCTACATTCTTTCCTTTTGGAAGCCAAGATGCAGTTAATCTATCGATGTGAGATTTCTTTGTATGTATCAAGTGGGTAAATACTGCTTTCAAGGCACCCTATGTAGTCTACATATCTGATGAATATAAATTAGTGTGTGAAATTTAGTTCTTATAAATTAATATAAGAACGGTATGCAAAAGAATTTTAGAAATAAGCTAGTTAAATGATTTCCTTGACTCTATACTGAAAATTCTATAACTGCGGCATGATTAGTGGAAATAGTCCAAAACATATGTAAATATAGACAGTTTCGACTAATATTTTATTTTTATTAAATGCCATTAAAGCAAGATATAATGTGACCGAAAAAATTCTATTGTCTTATATTTTTTCTTGCTCTCTTCTAGCGCAAAACTATTGTGCAACATTTTTATGAAAATGATCGCATCACGATAAAATAAATATATTAGCAATATTGTTATTTTATACTATTTGATTATTCCTCCACAATTGCATACTGCCGTGGAATTTCCGATGTTGCTACGGAATTGAGGAGAAAACTACCGAGTTTCGCACATATCGTGAGAAAACTATGAAAAGGCGCTCTTCCCGAATTCCAGCTCACATTAACGCTGGGGATAGGGGGGAAATATTAGCATGTTTTGTTTAAAGTGAAATTCAATCCGCTTTGTAGTCGTTCCTTGTTAGAAAATGTGTATATGGGGATTTATGATGTTAAACGGAGCAATGGTAACTTTAAAAAAATGCAAGCGTTAACTAATTTAAAAAAAAAATTAATATCTGACAGTATTAATTTGTTTGATCTTTTTGCTTGATTTTAACACTTTTTCACTTATACTTAGTTAACAATAAATGTCAAATTATTTTGAGTAATGTATTAATGAAAATTTTTCTTACTTATCTAGTTTTGAATATTTTATGGATATATTTATAAGAAGTACTGCGTAACTCATGTAGGAGGTTATAAAATGGTTCTTAACCTGTGTATATTTAGGAGCCAAATGGGAGATTTTTTATGAAACTTTTTAAAAGGTTAGACTTTGTTTATCGTTTATATAAGTAATGAATGGATGAGCAGTCAGAAGTATTTATATTAAAGTTCAATGTGATTCAACTCCCATTTTAAAGTATCATTAAATTGATTGTCACTCATAGCATCACTAAATTTTCAGTTAAAATATTCAATTTTTTAAAATTACATTATTTATCTCTTTACATTATTTTTTTAAAAATTAATTTTCTGTAACGTGAAAAACTTACTAATTAGCAAAATTCGTTACACATGACACATTTGCACGTGGTCGATTTATTCGTTGATTGAATTGTCTTGATGTATGTACAATGTGTTTAGAAATTTTGCTGCCAAATACAGTACACTCTACCAGACACTTTTTTTTAATAAAACGATAAATTAATTTAACATTTCAATTCATTTTCAATTTAATATGCTAATGATTTGTTTTATTTTTTATTAATTTTGTGAATATGCATTTATTTATTAATATTCATTTATCTAGACTTTCCAAGATCCATGTACGTCACCAGTTTGTGTGTACACAAAATTATTGAAAAAAATTTCTAATATCGAAATGAATTTTATACTTAATGGAAGAACTTGAACAATTATATTTAATAAAATGCTAATATTATCCTAATACTTTACAATGTTTGAATTTAATTATTTTCAAGCTTTTATTTGGCAACCAGAAACGAATTTCAATCAAAGTCCCTGTAGCCCCCTGGCGACCCTAGGTATATGCCTACTTAGAAATCTGCTATTGGTAGTACTATAGATTTTTGGCTTGATTTTTTTAAAAGTTGTTTATTGTTTTCCCATTTGTTTACCCCCTCAGGGGCTCACCTTCTTTAGGTGAGTACGGGTGTCCCAATCCCGAGGTACCCAGGTCTTTACTCCCTTTAGGTTTATACTCCTCTACGCCTCCTGCTGTCTCCTTTTTTTCTTTCCCTTGAGGGTAGGCGAGGGAGCTCACCATGGGAAGATGTCGCCGCTCTGTTTGCTTCTTGCTCCTCATGGACAGCAAATACCCCCACGTGTTTGCCGTGCGTGGCGACCCATTAGACGGGTGGTACACTTTGGTCTCCGGTGTATCAATCGGCTGGTATCCCAGGCACTCAACTGGGCTGCTCAAGGGGATCAAGCGAAGGGGTCACTCCTTGGGCTTGGCGTTAAGGGTGGTCACTGTCCCCGGGGGTGACTCCCAGCGTATAAGTTCTGGTCAGCATTATGGCAAGTACCGAGGTTGGAGAATTTCCAGAGTCGGCAACTACCATCCCTTGTTGGGCTCCGTGGTGGGCGATGCCGCCGGACCCGAATCACTCTCCATGTCATATGGGTTTTTTTTCTCACGTCACTGTAGCATCATCCAATTCTCGTTTCATGATTATTAGCACTCAAAACACATTTCATAGTTTCTCCTTTCCTTGTAAACAAATTAATACAATCGACAATTGAAGTACAAAACATAAAAAAATTACGCTCTAGCGACCTTTTGTTGCAGACTTCAGAAAAACAAGCTATTTTTATTAGCAAACTTACCAAATTGGGAGATTTTCCGATTCAAACATCTTTGCATAAAACTTTAAATTTTTCACGTGGTGTTATCTCTGAGCCAAATCTCATCGACTTGTCTGAGGGAGACCTCGTGACAGAATTTTCCGATGAGCAAGTATGCGCCGCACGTCGTATTAACATCCGACGTGACGGTCAGCTTATACCAACGAAGCACATAGACTTAACTTTCCAAGCACCAGTCCTACCTAAATCCATCAAAGCGGGATACCAAATTTGTAGAATCCGGCCTTACATACCTAACCCTCTCAGGTGTTTTAAATGTCATAATTTATTTTAAATGTTTTAAATAATTTAAACGCACACATGGACATTCACAGCAAGCATGTCGCAGTAAAACCACCATGTGTGCGAAATGTGCTGAACCTGGACATGATGTAAATAACTAATTCAGAACCATGAAATGTGTCAATTGTTCTGTGCTTCATACTGCTTTCTCAAAGTCTTGCCCTAAATGGATTCTTGAGAAAGAGGTAATATCCACGAAAATACGAAAAAACGTATCCTTCGCAGAAGCGAAAAAATTAATCAATGACAGGACTCCAAAAGTTGGTGTAGCGTACTCTGGTGCACTTAAAGCAACACTAATATGTAGTAGTGCCCAAACAGATTCTCGCCTTACTCAGTTACCACCGACTAGTCCAGTTTTAAAACAAATGACAAAATCGCCAGGGGTCTCCGCTGTTTCTTCCCTGTCATCCAATTGCCCTGCAATAGATAAAACCACCAAGCGCCATCGTAGTAGTAAAGCAAAAATTTCCACTTCATCTTCTCATAAACCAATTCAAGTACATGCAAAGCAAAGAACGAAAAAGAAAGCACTAATGAACCGACACCTTGTAGCGAAAGATTTCTTAAAAACTCATACATCACCTTCTGAATTCTCCGATATGGAGCTAGATCCTTCAACCTCTAAAAATCAATCAGGTGGGGAGAAAAAGAAAAAACCTCCAGACAAAACCCAATCTTGATGGCCAAATTTGTGTCCTGGAACTGCCGTGGTTTCCGTACTAAGACAACTCAGATTAAAGATTTAATTAATGAAACCCATAGGATTTGTATAGCTCTGCAGGAAACTTATTTGAAACCTTCCGACTCTATGAAAATAAGACATTATAGCCTTATACGAAGGGATAATGAATCTGATCGGGCTACAGGAGGTGTTGCCCTCCTTGTATCCCATAATGCACCTTCGTCTGTCATTCCATTACTTACAAATTTGCAAGCTGTGGCTGTTCGAGTCTTGAACCCTTCTTTGACGACAATATGTTGTCTTTACTTGCCACCCAGTACTCCGGTTGAATTAAGAGATCTAAATGCCTTAGTGGATGAATTACCATCTCCTTTCATCATAATTGGTGATCTAAATGGTCATAACCCTCACTGGGGAAGCGAAGATGTTAATCCTCGGGGGCAGCTGATTGAAGAGTTTATTAATAACCATTCGTTGTGCCTGCTCAATAATGGAGAAGAAACATATTTTCATCACAGGAGCAAAACCTTTCATTCGCTAGATCTCGCAATATATTCACCTTCATTAGCTTCGTACCTGAATTTTAGAGTAGGAACTGACTTGCTTGATAGCGACCATTTTCCCATATTTTTAGATAAATTAATTGGAAATGATGTAAATCATTCACGTCTACCACGATACATTTTTCAAAAAGCTGACTGAATAGACTTTACTTCAAGGGCTCTGATAACACGGAATATGGTAGAGAATGGGGACTTAAATGACGTTGTAAATTCTATAACTGACACTATTATAAAAGCTGCAGATGCTTCTATCCCAAAATCGAGGTCAGGAAAAATCAAATATAAAAAACCATGGTGGAACCCAGATTGCACAAAAGCACAAAAAGATCTTAAAAAGGCCTGGAATGTTTTTAGGCGGCGTCCTACAACAACTCATTTGATTCTTTTTCAAAAAGCCAAATCTATAGCAAGACGAGTTAAGCGGCGAAGTCAAAGGACTTATTGGATCAAATTCGTATCAGGTATAAATTCTTCTGTAACTTCCAAATATATGTGGACCAGCATTCGAAAAGTGTGTGGTATATATCCTGATCATTCCATTTCTTGCCTTAAAAAGAAAGGGAAAGACATTTCCAATGTACAGGAAATGGCTGATGCTCTTGCAGAGGCTTTTGCCTCTGTGTGTTCATCGAGTAATTACAAGGAACCTTTTCTTACGCACAAAAAACACCAAGAAAGGATCAAATTGTGCTTTAAAACGAAAAGGCATCTCTCGTATAACGCCGATTTTACTATCTTGGAATTGCGCAGAGCATTATCTGTCACGAAACAGACAACACCGGGACCGGACGGAATTACCTATTCAATGCTGCAACATTTACCAGATAGATCCCTCAAAAATATTCTGTTCCTATATAACAGAGTTTGGTGTGAGCATGTGTTTCCTGGTAAATGGAAATTTGCTATAATAATTCCTGTTCCAAAGCCTGGAAAGGATCCTCATGAACCATCTAACTATAGACCAATAGCTCTGACCAGCTGCTTGTGTAAGGTCTTCGAAAAAATGGTAAACGCACGTCTCGTTCATATACTGGAGGAAAATGAATTCATTTCTCCTTTCCAAAGTGGTTTCCGAAAGACTCGTTCAACAATTGATAATCTTTTGGCCTTGGAAACGGATATTCGAACTGCCTTTATAAAAAGGAATCATTTGGTATCGGTGTTTTTCGACATAGATAAAGCATATAATCGAACATGGAGATACGGGATCATGAAAAATCTTTACGAACTCAATTTTAGAGGGCAGTTGCCCCTTTTTATCCAAAATTTTTTATACCAGAGATATTTTAAAATACGACTTGGTAATACCTATTCCAATGTTTTTAGTCAGGAAGAAGGAGTTCCACAAGGTTGTATATTAAGTGTGACACTATTTTTATTAGCTTTTAACCCTATTTTATCTGTTATACCAGCAACTGTTAGCAAGACGCTATATGTAGATGGTATGCAAATTTCTTGCTATGCCCGAAACATGCGATGCATTGAAAGACAGCTTCAGAAAGCGATAAATAACATTGTAGATTGATCAAATAAACACGGCTTCACATTTTCCCCTCAGAAAACAGTCGCTATGCACTTCTGCAAATGCCCTCTCCATCCGGAGCCAGAGTTGGTTTTGAGCGGTAATCCAATTTCCATTCAGGATCAACACAAATTTCGAGGAGTAATTTTTGATAAAGACTGACTTTCCTATCTCATATTGCATATTTGAGGACTAAATGTCTGAAGTCATTAAACATGCTGAGAGTTTTATCCAATACTTCTTGGGGTGCTGATCGAACGTGCTTGCTTAGAGTCTACCGCGGTATCATTCGATCAACAATCAATTATGGATGTGTTATTTATGGCTCTGCTAGACAATCTTACCTTAAACTTTTGAACGTTGTCCATCATCAAGCTCTCCGATTTTGCATCCGAGCATTCAGGACATCACCAGTAGCTAGTTTATGTGCTGAGGCGTTTGAGCCTCCTTTGTCTAATAGAAGAACGAAGCTATCATTATTTTATTTTTACCGTATTTTATCCAATAAACGACATTCTTTTCATAAGAAAATTCGGAATGACGTTGAAGATCGTTTGTTTAATTCCCGCAAATCCTGCATACCTCATTTCGGATTGCGTATTCGAAGAATATTACCAAATGATTTTAGTGATATACAGATATACGCGGATGATAATCTGAATTCAGCTCCATGGATAGAAAATAAATTGCACTACGAAGACCCTTTTAAACAATTTAGAAAATCGGACACTGATAGCAGGGTTTTTATTTCACTTTATAAACACCCTCGGGAATTTTATTGCTCTTATGAACCCATTTTTACGGATGGTTCTAAGTCATCTGATCATGTTGGTTGCGCATTTGTCCATGGTCATCGCATTATAAGTTATAAACTTCATCCGTTTACTTCTGTTTTTACCTCTGAATTGACTGCTATTTACTTAGCCCTCAAATATATTGATGAACAACAGATCCATAAGTCTGTTATTTACACAGATTCTCCGAGTGCTCTGCAAGCTTTAAACTCGTCATCTCTTGATCATCCGCTTCTACAGGAAGTGAAGAAGATATACCACCTTCTATGTGGAAAAAATATTAGAGTTTTGCTTTCCTGGATCCCATCGCATGTGGGTATTTCTGGAAATGAAATCGCAGATACAGCAGCTAAGTCAGCGAGCGTCAATTTGCTCCAACGTCTTTCTTATAAAGATATGCGCACAACTATAATTCGTTGGTGTTATCGCCAGTGGAAAAATCATTGGGACATGGAGACTAACAACAAGCTCCATTTTATTAAACCACAACTGTCCAACTGGTCTTCAAAACTAAGTAGACGCTATGATGTAATTTTATCCCGACTACGTATTGGTCACACTCGCCTGACACATAGATTTTTACTCTCTTCCGAGCCTTCCCCAATATGTGATGATTGTGGAGTTGTGTTAACTGTTCGTCACATTTTGATGGAATGCACCCGCTTTATTGACCTTCGACGTAACTATTTTAAATCCGACAATCTTAACTTGGATTTTTTATTGGGTGAAACTCATCACCCAAACATTTTCTTATACATTAAAGATGCTGGAATTTTACATGAAGTTTAGTCTGGTTTTAATAACTTTCACCCTTTTTTAACATTTGAGTAGTTTGAACACAAGCAATTACATTTTTTACAATACAAAACTAATTTTACTTTTATCTTAATGGAGAAATTTTACGCTGTTTCGGCGCAGTATATTCTATATCAGGATCTTGCGCCAGAAATTCAAATCCAAACCAAACCCATTTGTTTACCAGGCGATTAAATTCAATTGTTATTCTTTAATCAGTTGGTTTAATATGAGGGTTGGTTTCATGTGGTATGTAGTGAACTCTGGCTAAAATAAAAGCAAATTAAAACAAAGTAAAAAGATAAAACTTTTTATTATATGAAAAGAAATAAGTCAGTTGACGTATTAAATTTATTTTTTCGATAGGTTGAATCAGCCATATTATTTCAAGGAATAAGGTGTGAACTGATATTTTTAAGGAACTTTCATACCAGTTGAAAGAAGACTGCATGTGAAACGCTTGGACATGCAAGTTTTTTACTTTTTATGTATCCTTTGAATAATTTCGACTTGTTTTTAGACAAATATTTAATCATAGAATTTTTACAAATCAGTTATTTTTATAAATATTTTAGATTTTTTAAAATTAGCATGCATAATTCACACTCATAAAAATTTAAAGTATCGTTTCAACGTTGTTTTCATCGAGTATTAGTATTAACTCTTACTCTCTGTATAACATTTATTGATTCATGAAGCCCGGAAAGAGAATGATCTTAAAATTATATAATGATATATTATTATGAAAGACAAAAATATGCTCCAATATTAATCTTTCATACAATTTTAGATACACATTTTTTTGCCCTTGAGAATCTGTCATCAGCAGTTGTATGTGCTAATACGTTTACATTTTATGGAGGTATGAAATTAAAGCATTCCGAAAAATAGTCCCGGAAATTTTTTTCACTTAGTATCTATGCTAAATACAGTCGGTTCCGAAAACGTTTCATAATATGAAGGAAATGGACATTTTGTGTTTGTTAAACGGTGGCAACTTGGAACCTTTATGGAAGAAAGTTTTGGTGACAACACTCCTTTAGGTTTAAAATTTAATTCCTTAATGCAGGCAACTATTTACTTTAAAAATTAAGTAAAAAAGTGATAAAATATTATCATATATTAGGCAAAAGCAAAATGATCTACTAAATGAGATTAACGAATATGTTATAAATTTTTTTTCACTCTACGCAAGATTTTTATACGTTTTTGTTCATCATATATGCTGCAATAAATTATTTTTGTACCGAAATTGCAACACTGTAGAATTTTAAGTTTTATTCTGTTTATGAACGCATATTAAAAATTAGTGAATCAGAAATTAGAAATATATATTGCGTCGCTGAATTATATTTTTAATGTGACATTAACAATGCAAATGTCTCATATTTGATGGAAACATGAAAGAAATTACGCTCTTGCTTTGAGGTTACTTCATTTTGAAAGTACTTGATGAATAGGAAAAACTTTTTTTTAATTAAAATATTGTTCTGTATATTCTGTCATTTTATTAAAAAAATTCGTAATCAAAGAAGAGCGGCCAGAATTAGTTTTCGAATCTGTCATTTTCTTTCATTTTAATAAATTTATTGAAATGAAGGTCTAAATTCGTGAAATTTTTTTAAAAAAGGCTCATTTTTAAGACTTAATTTGTGTTTCATTGTTAAATAGAGAGCAACTTCCTCTCATTTTATATAAATTTTATGAAAACTGAGTTTGGTGTGAATTCCATATGCCGAATCTCTTCCATCAAGCATGGAGAGTTTCCGAATTACCTTTGTCACAGACAGAATTCCAAAAATACTTTTTGAAGTATATGCATCTCCATGTTTTAAACGGCTACAAAATTTCGAATTCTGGATATTTTGACAAGTACTATCTTCATATATGAGGCCGCAGTGAGGTCTCGACTTCGGGTTCGAGGCTCTATTCCACCGAAGAACCGCCGTGTAAGCTGGTCTGGTGCACGTTAAATCCGTCGAGGCCGAACGTCCTCCTGCTGTTGTGGTGCGGAAGTTTGGAGAGGGGTGTGTGCTAGCTCAGATGTCGTCCTCGTCATCTGACCGGGGTTCTAAATGACGAGGTCCGTTCCGAAATATCCCTAGTGTTGCTTCAAAACCGGACGTTAATATAACTAAACTGAATTTACTTCATATATGAGAAAGAAAAATAACTCATTTTTTAAACTCATTTTTATTAATTTAAGAAATATAATCTGTGGTATTAGAAAACATTCTAAAATTGTCAAATTATATATGAAACTCTACGGTAACCAGTCCTGGTAAAAATTTTATGTAGAAACATTGCAGTTTGAATTTTATATCTAATTTAGTGTTTAGGGATTATAAATTTTCTTTAAATTTAGTTCTAAGCTTCATTTTCCTCGGATTCTTGATCAACTCATTTCTCTTACCCTTGATAAAATATGAAGTTTAAAACTTCAGGAAATAAAGTGTCATCTTCAAATCTTATTGCTTGTTCCAATATTGGTTTAGTTTTAAAAATAATTCAAGCTGATTATGGAAATAATAGATACTCGTGACTTTAATGCTATGTTGATACTCGCCCATACCTTGATTTCAAATGAACAGCAGATGGATGCAGAGTGCAGTCCTTTTTTTTTTTAGTGCAGAATGTTTTAAATGTAGGAAAATAATAAAGTCGATTTCTAATTTCAACATGAATAAGAATTTTTGTCATGAATAAGATTATTATATTACTGATGTCTCGGAATTCAGAGACGATACGAGGAATTTCTTTTATGTACTGCAGTTGAAATAAATGTAGGTTTTATCTTAAAAATTTATCTTGCTGCATTCTAATGTAGCAATTTCCCATCCTGTACTTTTTTTGTTTGTCTGAAGGCTGAAAAATTATTTTTAATTTATCTTCCCAATTGGTGGTTAGTTTCCAAACGTGCTCTATAATATATATAAATACTGGATTCCTATATTGCTGAATTGTTCTTCTGGTATATTTTAGCGATTGCTGCTGTATTGGAATAATATGTAGAAAAACAAATACAAACAATTGCAGTGTGACA
>JAPMOQ010006034.1:331641-350450 GCA_026543055.1 Argiope trifasciata
GTAGAAAAACAAATACAAACAATTGCAGTGTGACAGGACACATTCAGTAATAGTATTTTTTTAAAGAAAATTCCGTTTCAGCAGATGAACTTTTGAAGGCCGTCACCTCATTTTCCAGTTTCAGACTCCGAAAGATAGAGTTCGTTGACTGACAGTGAAGTGACGGAAGGTTTAAAAGTGAGATAAACGTCAACTGTCTCTTGAAAGCTAGCCGTCTTCACCTAGCTTAAGATTCGCTGAAATTTTAAGTTGTTTTGTGTGATTCGGTTTGATGGCTTTTCGGTCTAAAGTGGGAAAATGAACGTCTCTGACACTCTGTTCTAAAACGGGACTTTCATTCCGTTTTTTAAACCCCACATTTTCTACTATTGAAGCTCTGTTACTCTGTTCATTGTCCTATGTTTCTCTCGTTTTTCACCTTTCTTCAGTAAAATGTGAGCTTCGAATCAGAGATTATTAAACTAAATTTAATATATAAACAGTAAAAAAAAAAAACTTATTTTGCTGAAACCAAACACGTTCGTTAAAAATGAGCACAGAAAACGGAATCATTCAGCCTTGAAATTTTATGTGCCCTACAAAATATTAGTTTGTAATTTATGCAATGTTTCAAAGAATAATTCAATAAAAATTTCTGATTCACCATAAAATTCAATGTTTACTTTCGTTTTTAGAAGATTTTGGATGGCACAAGTAATATTTTATAGTTTCTGTCAGTTAAGGCAATTCTGAAAAAATTTATAAAGTCTAAATTTTATGCAATCCTTTCATTGTAAGAAATCGCATTCAGTGAATTATTCTTGACAGTTCCGAATTTAGAAATCCCCACCAAGAAAAATTTATACTAAATTCTGCGACTTAAATCTTTCCAAGTTAGAGAAATTTGAATACTGCTAATTTTTGTAAAATAAGCAATTTCAAAATTGTAAATTAATCACCTTTGTGCAAATTCCAGACACGATTTGTCTTACTTTCTTTGATATGATCATATAAATTCGTGCGTTTTTATAGTATTCAATTGTTCATCAACTCAGTTAAGGTTAGCCGCGACTGAGTTGTCCTACATTTTTTATTTTAAATGTTAATGTCCGAAGAATATTCTATTGAATATAACTCGTAGGCCCGACAGTCTATATAAAAATAAAAATCCTTTATTGATTTAATGTCATAAAATGGTATTTTTTACATCAGTTAGACTATATTTCCTTATATATGCTTTTGTGTTTATCTCTCGAAATTATCTGCAGGGGTTCCAATTACAGTGGGCAACGCGCTCGTGTGTGTGGTATAAACTCACAATATAAACCATGTTTGTCTTGTATACTACATATTAGTAAACAAATAATTTGTAGATTTTTTTTCTTGCATTTTCCGAAAATATGTTTTGAGTTTTATTTCTTACTAACTGGTACTGAAATTTATCTTTCTGGTTTAGTTGGCAGCAATATATTTTTAATATATTTTTGCTTTTTTCAATGTGTAAAAACCAATAAAAACCGATTTCCCTTTCGCATGAGCAATGTGTTGCTTATTTTTATGTGGTGTGGAATAAATTGTTGAAAAATATGCTTAAAATACTTGTTACGAAATAAAATTAATTTTTAAGTAAAAAAGGCTTTAAAAATCATTTTAAAAAGATTTGTAGAATTAGGTGGGAATAATTTTTTTTTCTTTTATATGTATGAGTTTCGGAAATCATCGTAGTAAAACCGCGAAAATGTCGTTTAATGTTTAATTACCTAAAATTCAAAATAAATGAAAATAATAATATTTTTAAAAACATTGCTCCTGGGTGTACATTTTCATCCGCTGCCTTTTCCCCCTCGAAATGATTTAGCCTATAGCACGTCAATACACTTCTGTGCACCTTTATTATAAGTAAAGATGATACCTGCGTAGTCCGCAAAGGCAAATCCAGTACCTCCGCTTTGTTTCCTTGCTGAAAGTTGAATAAAAGGTTGCTTATTTGTGTACTTTTGTTGATTATAACACTACAATAACAAATGGTTAAAAAAATTGTAAGGTCTTTAATCAAAATCTTTGCGAAACGTAAAGAACCTGTATAAGAATATTAAATTTTTCGATATTATTAATGTTGGCAGCTCAAGAAGTTTTCTACTATCATCCTTTTCAGTTTTTTATTCTTTTGTCTGTTGTAAAAACGGCAACCTAAACTGTAATTTCTAAATAAAATAATATATGGCATGGCATTTGATACAGCGAGATTCATTTGGGGTAGATATTAAACGCGTGCAAGCAGCTCGCGATTGTCCGAGTTTCGTAAATGATTTTTTTTACCTATTTGCAGTTATTCTGTGTTAATTTTTTTATTTAATGTCTTTATTTTAAGTAAGTGAAGCAAAATAGTTCGCATTTAAAATATTTGTCCAAAATCAAATGTATTCTTACTGATATAATTCATCCTTTCAGGTGTGGAATCTTTCAAGCTGGCCCTTTATCCTCATCGTTCAGCTGCACGTGCATCTCTCCGCCAACGTAAGTGTCATTCCTGCTTTGTTTATCGAGAATAATTTTTCCCGGGAGGATTTAGTCCAATGCAATGTCCGCTTTCTTAACGAAACTTAGTTATTCAAAATATATTGGGAATTGAATGAAATAATGCCGCTATGGTCCACCAAGAAAGAGATAACTTCTTTAAAACAGGGTATTGAAATAATTTAACTATCAAGAGGAAATTTGTTATTTGCTTTTTTCCCAGAAAAGTTCATTTTATGCGAGACCAGAAGCAATTTTGATTAGGTTGTGATAGTCTAATGACTGATTGAATTTTCTGGATGGGAGGGTAGCAGGTTCCCGATTCGAAATTCGCAATGGTTGTGAAATACCACCTTTCGGTGTGACCTCATCAGTCAAGTCTAGTCATCAGTTAAATTGCATTTTGTATGTACCATGCACCATTTTGAACTGACTTGGTAGCATCAAATTTAAGCAACTTTCATTGACTGCTTTTCACAATGATGTGCTCCCTCAGCGATAATCCTTTCGATTTGAATCATAATTAGGAGTGCAGTAAATAAACCAGTGTTATTTCGTAGTAAAATTTTACAAAAATGAATAGGAATGATTCTTTTCGTCTGAATACGTATTATATATATCATCTAAAATTTAATAATTACAAATTTATTGGCCTAGTACCAAATTTCAACCATCTAGATCAATGCATTTTTGAAATAATGTTCTCAGATAGAGAGAATTCCAAAAATGTTTTTGTTTTTCAAATTTAAGGAGATAAATCTTAATATGGATGTCGAATTCTTGAACTTTACAATAGTTCCACTATATATGTATTATAAAGAAGAAAAAAAAATGCCAATTCGTTCAATTGAAAAAGTTTGCCAAATCAGATTTGGCGAAGATGGAGCTGAGATGAAGCTGACACAGCAAATGTGTCTGTAACATTGCTCTGAAAAGCGCGAATGCAATTTACATAAATTTCACAAGACTTCTAAAGTAGAATGACAGTGGATTAAAAATTTTGAATCTCTGAGCATTTTAGAATATTTAGATGCGAATATGCCCGGATCGCTAGTCAACGTCAAACTGTCAAAAGAGCGTCGGAACCCACTGTTACTTAAAAAAAGGGGGAAAATCATTATTTTGGTGTGCAATGAATAAGCTGTTTTATATTTTTGTGGGATTAGCGTAGCTTATATTACAGTTGCGACGCAGAAGTAAAGCAGTGTCATTCTAATTGTGTACTCTTTTTTAAACAACTCTTTCAAATTTAAACGAGAGGTTTCTCTTAAAAGGGAAGAATTTATAAGTCATATGCTGTAAATCTTGTCATCTATTTCAAACTTAGTATCTAAGTAGGAGCTATCAGCATGTTTTGAATATAAAAAAGAATTGAATATTATGTCACAAATGATTCAATCCGTTTATAGTCAGTAAAGTGTAAGCAAATACTTTCTTTGTTTTTTTAATCTGATATGTGCGCAATTTTTAATTACCTTTTCATAATGCTTTAAATTAGATTTCATCTGTGACATATTCAATTTTTATAATTTTGAAATAAGTCCTTTATGATGTACATGACGAAAGTCTATTTCCCCAGAATTCCAAGTGACAGTGTTTGTTGTCGGCAGCCCTCTAGTATCTTCACCAGTCGCGGTATTTATTTAACTAATAAAAATAGAAACATTTGTATATGTTTTGTTCAACTAATACATATCAATAAGTTTATTTCAGAAAATATTGAATTCTGATAGAAAAATATTTTTGAAAGGAAACTTAAACGCAGTGAATCACTTAGAATTTGTCTGATATGATTTTAATATTAGTCAGATTTTTTCAGTAAATAAAGTATACAAGAAATATCAGAATTAAAATACATGAAAATTGTATTGCATGGGTGTATGCTAATGAAGGTAAATATTGATGATGTGCTCATAAGCGAAATTATCCGAAATATTATGATGTAAGGTAAGTTCTTTGAATTGCTTGATTAGATATGTGTATATAGTGCATTTTAATAACCCTTTGCTTTCTTACGGTCACTGGGATGATACACTACAAAGATTTTTTTACTCAACATGATGAATTAAAAGTTTAACCCACTAAAATATTGTACATTTTTTTATTCATTTTCAGGGTATGGAGCTTCCGAATTGTCTTACATGTGACACCAAAATTTTGAGTGTTCTTGTTTTTTAATCAAACGAGAAGGTCGAGTTTTTTTAATTGAAAAGAAATGAACTATCGCTTTCAGTGTCGTGATACATACGATGGGTATTCAGTTAATTTCAATTCGTGAGCTGAATTTTCAGTTAGACTCGAACAGTTTTGAAAGATAGGGTATAATTGCAAAGAAATATTTATGATTTTTCTATCCTTGGTCACATACTTTAAATAGCTCGGAAATTTTGCTTCGGTTCATTTCAAAATGTATCGTAAACTATATAACATCTTGATATATATTTTAAATATTTGATGTCACGCAACGTGTAAACGAAAGAGCCATTTTCGGTTGTTGGTGCCCTCGAATGCCATTCTTGCTTTTCTCGAACTCTACTGCTACCATTCTAAGTTTTGCCGATACTCGATCACAAATGTAATTTGTGGCTTAAAAACAATTTAGATGGTCTGTTATATGTAATGGGGAAGACGGGAATAATGCCGTAATAATGCAGTGTCTTTAATTGGGATCTCAGGTTAAGGGTATTAAAAGAACACTTCACAATTAATTTTTAATCAAGATTAATTTCAGCGAACTGGTTCCATCATGTAAAAAATTGTTGCTTTTCATTTACTTTCTTTCATTTTCATTGATTTATGAGATGATGAAATCTTAGGTTTGACTGGATCCAATACTCTTCGTTGGCTGGAATAATCTATACTTAAAATAAAGCTCAATGTGTGTGTGTGCGTGTGTTGGCGCTCTACAGGCCAGACCGTTGGACTTACAGCTACCAAATTTGGTACATGTATTCTTGGAGATCGGGAAAATGCGCTTCGGAGTCCTTTTTTTGAATTTTTAATGAGAATTTGAATTAATTAAAATTTAAACGAAATTTTGACGTTTTTCCACTATAATTTCCGAAAATATTATCGCACAAACATGATTTTTGCATCCATTTAAAGATTAAAAAATTAGCTTTTTAATGGTATCAGTGTTTTAATGTATAACTTAAGCTTCTATTTTTAACGAATTTTTAAAGAAATATTTTAACCATGTTTTCAGCACGTGACTGGATAAAATAAAATAAATATAAAGTGAGATATTTTCTAAAAGAATAATTGCAAGGCAAAGATTTCTATGATCGTTTGCAATATCTAAATAATTAATTCAGCAGATTTTCTTCATTTAGCATAAACGCTTGAATCAAACAATGCATTTATGAATAATGAGTTTTAGATATCTTCATGCACATGCATACCTTGGAGGTTGGGAATGTGCACCTCGGAGCCCTTTTTCGAATTTTTAATTAGAATTTGAATTTATTAAAATTTAAGCGAAATTTCGACGTTTTTCCGCTATAACTTCCGAAAATATTATCGCACAAACATGATTTTTACATCAATTTAAAGATTAAAAAATTAGCTTTATAATGGTCAGTGTTTTAATGTAGAACTTAAACTATTGTTTTTAACGAATTTTTAAAGAAATATTAAAACCATGTTTTTTTTATCACGTGACTGGATAAAATAAAAGAAAAAATGACAGAAGTTCAAATTAAAAAAAAAAAACTATCATCGCAAATCAAATCTAAAGAAATGCAACTTTCAGCACGTGACCGGATAAAATAAAAGAAATATAAAATGTGATACTTTCTAAAAAAATAAATGTAAAGCAAAGGTTTTTATAATCGTTTGCAATATCTAAATCATTAATTCAACAAATCTTCTTTATTTACGGTAAACCTGATTGAATTTAGACAGAATGTGCATTAAAATCCCGACTTAATGGCATATCTCTATAATCGTTTGCAATATCTGAATCATTAATTCAATCATTTTTTTCCATTATAAAATGTGATAGTTTCTAAAAAAATGAATGCAAAGCCAATGTTTCTATAATCGTTTGAAACATTTAAATCATTTATTGAATAATTTTTTTCCCCTTTTCACTTTCTTTAAAAAATATTTAATATTTTGGCAACGTCACCGAAAAAATTTTTTAGAATGCATTACTCATTTCGAACCAGCTGGTCACCAAAGGCGGCTAGTTAATAATATTTTATAAAGAGAGTATGTGAGGGCGCGAATTTTATTAAAATAGCCGTTTTCGTTGTATTTTCAAAATGGGTGAAGTATAAGAACTGTTTATTAAAAAGTCAAAATGATTAAATTTTTTTCACTCTTGAAGCCTTCATAATTTGCAGGGTGAAAAGTCATTTGATATTTTTAAGAATAAATCCAAAATTGTAAAGCGGCGAAGTAAATGCTCTTAGATCTTGTTGATTTTTGCGATACCTCGTTTTCACTAGGGAAGTGCACGAGGTTGAAAATTCTGTTCGGGAGGAGATTTGGTATAACGGTTATACACATTTAGGATGTTCATTTACGAAAATATTAAAGCGCAATGGCTTGTTACGTGAAAATGGCCCTCAAAAATATATAGTATAGCTTATTCTTAAATCTTAATCCGAGAATTTGAGGAATACATTTATTTTCGCATAAAAATGAAAAACATATTAATTAAAAAAAACTGTTCAAAATTGTTAAATTGAAATAAATTAAAAATAATAATGCCAAAATTGTTAGCTTAGGATCGAACCCGGTCTACTGAAAGACGCGCCAATGCCTTACTTGCAATATCATTTAGTTCCCGGCAACGATGAAGTATTATTATTATTATAAAATAATACAGAAAGCTTGAAAAGTATTTTTTTCAAAATTGCCTGTTTATTCCGCTTTAATACTTCCTTGACTGAACATTCTAAATGTGTACTACCATTTTGCCAAATCTCATCCCGAACTCAATTTTGCAGCTCCCCTTGTCAGTCTAAAAAATGAATACTTTTTTCTCTCAAGGAAAGGACTCGTTTTCCCACGATTGTTAGTGAATATCCGGTTTTCATCTATCGCTGCTATTTCGATTGAAAATGAAACTGGTATTCGTTGAAACGGGATTTTCAAATACGTGGTCTGTTCATATATTTAAAGTCAATTGCAAAACAACCATGCAATTTCGCTCATTTTGTTCTCGTACGAGTACTTAGAATTTCGTTGTATTATCAAAAATTGCCTGCCTTTTCTCACAATCCTTTTACGAAAAATACTGTAAAATGAAACCTGAACAGAAACCCAAGGCTCAACAACTGGCCCGATTTCACAATTTATTTTGACGCTTTGCAAGTACAGAGAATAGTAATCAGTTCTTTCAACTTACCCAAATCGGTGTAGTTTTTAAAAATTTGGCTAAGTTAACCATGATTTACAACTCAAGTAACTGCTGATTATGGCTGATTTTCTTTAAAAATAGAACTTGTATGCCCCTCTTTGGCCCAGTTTCGAATTCGATACCCCCATATTGCTATATAAAAAATCCTTTTTATGTATTTTATCTACTTTTAAAGTTTGGCTCATGAATTCAAGGGCACCCTGTATGTGTTGAAATATAGTAATCCAGTAATAAAGTAAATCAGGAAAATAATATCCTGGAAGGCAATGAAAATCTTCCCTGGTTAGCTAAGGGGAAAAAGAGATGTAAATGACTTAGCGATCGTTTGTTGTACCAACTCATGTAAAAAAGGATAAATTTTGATCACACAATTTCATTAAGAAAAGAATTGTGTAACCTCATTCGCAGGTGTAAATAATAATATTAATAATAATTTCTAAAGTGTTTATCGCTTAAGTGAAAGAATTAGCAATCGCATCAAAATGATTCAGTGTACGATTTTATTTAATAATTGAGGTTGAATCCAGTTTATATAATGAAGTGATCTCGTGTATCATTGGCTACGGTGAAAAAGTAGCAGTGGGGGGAAAAATCATCTGTCAACGCTAGGAAAATGTATTTTTCCCTTAAAATATGAGTTAGTAAGGTAGAGAATAAATAGTACAACAGAAATTTTTAAAAATTGCACATTAAAAAATGTATACAATATAGATACGCTCATAACACACACGCACTCACATACACGCACACAATCTAATCAGAAATTGAGTGACTATTAAAACGTGCAGTAGACATTAACGAAGTCTCGGTTTTAAAAAAAAGCGAATGTAACAAAAGAATAGAAACATCCGAGAGATCATTAATCAATCGCATTACGTGGAAAACAAAGTAGAGAATGTTCTTAATAGAACGAAATCATTTAAATTTGCACCTCTGTTCAACACTTCTTGTTATACCAAGTGGTCGTTAGAAAGCAAAGGGTTGTAATTAAGTGTAATACAGTTGCAATTAAGTGTAAATGCATTTGTAATGGAATCTCGTTTAAAAAATATGTACATTGCAGAGACGAATATTTTAATGCAGTTTCTTAACTACACATGAGTAAGCATAAGGAAATTCTCTCTCTAATCGATACCACCATCCCACCTGTGTCGCTCCACCGCTCTTCCCGTTTCGTTGGGGGGACTCCCCCGACGCGACATTCTTCGGAAATGGGCACGACGATCGTGCGTTGTTGGTCAGGCAAGGATTCGTCTTTTTAGCTACTCGGTTTACCGGATGGGATGAGATGAAAATTTGGTCTTTCACAAAGGTGGAAAAGTTTAAAAGGCATATCTTTACAGTGACACTGAACTACAGTCATAGGTCAGAATTTTAATTGGGGACATATATGCCCACATTCCTTTAGATCCATGATCGAAGGCTTAGATCAATTTTAACTCAATAGCTGCCGGCGATGATAACTGCATTCCAGCTGAAACAATCAATGTGAAATTTCGAAAATCATACGTTCTGTGAATCTTCGTATAACTTGAATTTTTCCGGATTTGCATATGCAGTTTTGAAAATGTGAATACTAGAGATAGGAAAATTGTATTAAATATTACAATTGATTTGAATTAATCCCGTTTCTTAATGAAAGAAAGCTCATCTTAAATTATAGCTTCCTCATTACTTATTTTACACTTTAATATATTTATCAGTTAAAAAGAGTTTATATATAAAAATTCAAAATAATACGGATTTAAAGCATGGCTGAATTTCCTTGGCAGATTTTTAAAAAAAAAAACATTAGTTTGAAGGACAAAAAAAAGTATAAATGCGATAACTTGGATTAAAATTTGTTGAAAATGAAACTCAAAAATGTTAAATTTCTTTTTAGATTTCATAACAAATATTAAAATATTGTAAAAATGTTAAAATCGTTAGACAATTAATTGTATGTTCGTTAATTTAATTAAAGAAGAGTGAGAGGTGGATAGTTTAAAAGATATAAGCTACATTTTTCCATCGCTACTGCAAATCATTTTAAAGTTATTATCAACGTTCGGCGTTTCGAATTCATTTTAAGGTTAACCAATGGATATTAAAGCATAGTTAAGCCCTGAGCAACTCTTGTAACTAAATATGGAATTAGATTTCCTTGCCGTATTCGTGAGAGAAATTCTACTGTTTAGATCAGTATTTGCGAAATGCAAATCTGCATCTGGAAATTTACATATTTGGAGGAATCTATTTAAAATTTATTCTTGAAGAAATAGTAGCTTTTGAAAAATTTATTAATTGAATATCTAGTTGATTGTGTTTTTTCTCGATATCAAATGGCAAATTTTAATAACAAAACCAGGACCATGCCTTAGAATAAAATCCGGAAGTCGGCTCTCAATCCTGTCTTCTGCGAATATTACCCAATTTCGAGCGAGAAACCATAGATTAACCGAAAGTAACATGTGCATCTATAATCATAGTGCAGGTGAAAATACTTTTACCCCTAACTTCTGAAATAAAATACTTTCTATTTTATAATGGTTTGCTCAATCTATTGAAAACTATAATAAGTCTTCATTTCTAAGAACTACGTATATTAAAATATGTAAATTTTATTTTAGCCTGCATTGACCATCACCTAACAACGAATTTCATGTTGGTGTGCGATTCGTTCTGTAAATCTGAAACTCACCACAAAGTTGTAAAGCTAGTTCAGTAAAAGTTCAGTGATAAAATTAAAGTTTTTTTTTTCGAAAGTATCTATTCTAAGACCATTTTGTCTAATTATTGGCTTGTATAGCTGCTTACTAATTCTATGGAATGCAGAAGTGAAAGTAATTTTTTTATAGTTGGCAGTTATTGAGTTAAATTTGATTTTTTTTCGTATACATAGTTAGTTTAAATGGTGTAATCAATAAAGTGTCTGTAAATAAAAACTTTAACTGTCTTACTTCTGGTAGACAGCGCATTCTACACAACTTTAAATTAGAAAATCAAAAGCACCCATTCCAAAAATTATATTGCAAACTAAAGATACATTAATATTTGATACTTCAGGCAAAATTTAACTGCAGCTGTCTGTAATGACTATTAATCTTGTCCCAAATGCGCGGATTAGCGAGTCAACAAAATCATTTTATCCCAGGAGAGCATTACATTTTGCTAAGAGTTTAGCAACAAAAATTAAATGCTGCTTGAATTTTTTTTTTCACCCTTTAGAATCTTTGCCTTTTCCTTCGATTAGTTTACGAATGACATATGACTAAATATGAAATTAATCCAACTATTTAGAGATGCAAGTTTGATTTAGAATAAATTAAAATCAGTAATTCAAATTTTTTAACATTTAGAAATTAAAATAATAAACCATTTATTTTAGTTTTTAAAATTCATATTGTTGAATCGGCTCTTGCGTCGTAAATTTATTTAAGACATACCCATTTAACACATATGGGATATCGACTGTTCAATTGATGAAGCTCATGTGAATGTAGAATCAAAATGGGCGCTTTAGTAAATTGTGAAAATACTTGGCGCATCATACATGAAATCTTAAACACTTAAGATAAGACCGTGCAATTCTGCCTGAGTTTGTACTAATCATTGTCTAGAAACCTTTTACATTGTTTTGAGCTTAAATGACTTCTGGTACTTTTATATCAGTCTTATCAAGGGTGTTATCAAATTAAAATACTTCAATAAAATGTGGTTTTTACTATAAAAGTGTGAGTAGAAATAAGTGAGCATCAACAACGCTCTGTAAAAATAATTTTAAAATTATATAAACAATATTTAGTATCTGGATAAACTTTCGACTAAGAGGTTCTGGATTTTCCTACAAATAGAACAGATCGAATTGTTGGTTAAAAAGAATTTTTGGCCTATCGTTCTTGTAGAATTTAAGAGAACTTAATATTTATTTGAATCGACAACAAAAGTTGTATTCTGATCATGACTGTAGTTCACCTATACTGCCTGCTTTAGTGATTGCATATTTGTGCTTTCTGACTTTGTTTAACACACTGAGGCATTTCGTTCTTTTTAATTAGTCGCGTTTTTTTGTTGCTCTGAAAGATGTTGCTTGGGGTTGTGAACTGTTCCAGAAATTTTAGATCGAAAATCTTGAAACCGCCCGCATCATTCATCGTTAAATCTAAGAAAGTGCTCCAAAAGCTTTATTAAAGGTAACATGGTTAGCGCAAGAGGATCGTCTAACATAACAAAATGGAAATTTAAAGACAATCAATGAAAATTTTTGCCAATTTTACAGAAGGTTTCATATGATCTAAAATATTTTTAGGTTTTAAAAGTTTTTTTTTTATTTTCAAGATGAAATAAATCGAATCTGAATTTTCAGATTTCGTGGTAGAAAAAAAAACATTTCACCTTCTAACTTGAACATATTTGCTTAAAATGTTAATTATTAACTTTTCCTTTTTTTCACATTTCCAACGTAAAAGAAGTGCTAAATTTTTAAGAAAAAGGAAACTGGTTCGAAAGTTAGTTTTGAACATTGCGCGTTTTTTCTTTAAAATAAGTTTCATCTTTTTGTACTATCCGATTAAGATGTAATGGTGCCCTTCTCACCTTGTAGACAATTAGAAGTCCTGGCGAAATTAAACACATTAAGACATAAACAAAAAATGTGTGATAATTTTGTGGAATTTATATTCATCAAATACTGAATTGTAAAAAAATAGGTGAGAGGAAATGAAGTATGAAGATAAATGCAGCTTTCACGATGGTAAATAATTCGGCAGCAATTGGTATTACTGTTTAAAATATGAAAACGAAATTTCTAGAAAAAATTTATTTCCTAGGTTATGGTATTCCGGAAAATCTAGAAAATATTTCATGAAATTCTTGCACATTATAGAAAATATTTATTACCAATTTTTTTCATAGAACGTAGATATCGTAAATTAAAAAGAACGGTAAAAAGAGGGGATTGAAAATTCTAAGGTCCATGCTACATTGAAATACTTGCAGAACGAGTTGAAATGTAAAAAAAGATTATTTCATTTTCATTCATTGATCATTTAATTTGTTTTGATAATTCAGTTTCCATTAACAATATGGTAAAACTTCCAGTGCGCTTTTTCAAATGTTTTGAAAGTTTGAATTGATCATATATGAAATTTAGAAGCTCAATAGGAAAACGTGTTTTTTTTAATGGAAACCAGGATTTTTGCTATTTTTAAACCACCAACACGGGCAGGACTTTCGCCGTTATTTAATAATCCCAGTCGATTTATTCTCAATCTGATGGTTTTGACAGTTGTAGTTATTTTATTCAAAAAGTGAAATTTTAAAACAAATTTCATCTGGACTTTCATCCACTCAGTATCGAATAGTTAGTCATGCTTTGCCTCTCAGGTGTTTTGTTTTTAAAACCTCTCGCTTATGAATGTACTTACTTTTTGTATTTTTTTCTTCTTTTGCCATTTTATCCGGCATCTTGGAGTCTTAGTAACCTGGCTGTTTTCGATAACGATTCATTTCAAGGGAAACTAATCTTTTCCAAATTTTATGTTTACTGATATCGATAGACTGCCATTTTACATGTTAGCTCCACTCTTTCGCATTATCATTCATAAATGGTTTTATTTTATCTATTTCTTTCCTTTATTTATTTGTTATTACTCTGTTTGCTGGTAACTGATTTTCAAAAAGTATAACTTTGAGCTCAAAAGTAGTTTTCTATTTTACCTTTAATCGAGGAGGGTTTCTATTTAAAATTGTTACTGTTTTAAATATGTCGCTTGAAATTTCTTTACTGAATAATATTTATGTATAAAACACTAGTGTACATGTCACTAAAATACTAAGTCCCGTGGTGATAGTTTAACGTAAATAAAAGCCTGACCATTCTGAAGCCACATCTTAAATAACTGAAAACTGAACGCCGGGAAAATGAACGGACCTGGAAAATGTTACAGGAAATTATTTGGGCAAGGTTCCTCGTATCCTCAAAAAGGGTTCCATTTCATGGATAGAAAGAAGACATAACAAAATTCAAACAAGTGTCAGGCAGAGCGATTGATCTAGCGCGAAAATAGCATAACTATCGGCAAATGACTATTAGCTATGAGTTATGAAAGGTGTAGTCGATCGATTTTCATAAGTATTATATCGCAAAAATTATCTCAACTCTCAAAATTTTTTTCTTGATCATATCCGTTGTTTTTTTTCCCCATAATTTAAGTTTAATACTCAAACTGTTTAGAAACAATGGTATGTTATTATCCAAAAAATATTCACCAGTGTATGTTTTTCAATATTGATTTCGAAAAAAATGCTTTATTTGGACTATAATTACGAAGCAGAATTCTCTTTAGTTTTTATTTAAAATATATATCTCAAATAGCTGCACATGCAGATTGAATTGATAAAATATTTTTTAAAAAACTCAGTCTTCCGACATCGCATTTTTAAATGCATTATTTAAATTTTAATTGTCCAAAATTCAATTGATATGTTTCTTATCGGGCAGTGGAATATTTTCTTGAAGTTAGTTTTAAATCTATCAAATAAATATTGCTGTTGAAGCTAATATGATTAGCACGATTAAATTTTGATTTGAGTCAGAATCAATTTATTGATTTGCCTTAAATATTACTCTCAGCGAGTTCAAGAAAAACAATAAACACTTATACTCAAAATTATAAATATTTTGTCCAAAATGATTGAGATTCGAATTCAGTTCTTGAGTTTTAATCCAAAAGGCGTTGTGGGTGCAGTCTAGTGGAGTTATAATAGAATTTTCACTCGTGAAACATTCCATAAAGTATATTCAACGGGATTCTTTTTAATACAAAAACATTTTGATACATTTGGTACTTAATGAAAACTGGGCAATTAGGATAATGTTTTTATTTGTTAAAACAGTTTTCTTGCTTAAACCATTTTCTGAGGAAAACAAGACAATTGCTGAGAGTGCGACAGTTTGGATACAAAAATATGCAGATTCTTTTATAAAGCCTTTCGTAGCATTAAGCGAGAATGCCAGCGAACTTGAAATCTCGAATTTTGAAAGATCCGTCTGTTTTAATTCGTCGAAAATACTAAAGCTCTATAATTTCCCCGATAATAGATTTTGTAAACTGTTTGGTATTCTGCAAATTTGAATCCATTGAAATATTGCGGGATCCTTTTTTATTGCATTAGGCCGTATTGCACTTCTAAAGAATTATAAAATTCCCTCCCGCTGCTACTTGCCCGAAGCTTCAACCATCTGTTAAAGATTTAAAAGGTCGTAATATTAGAAGGAAATGCCTCGAATTTTTTAGCATATCTCAATTCATGTTTAAACACACGCCTTTTAATATTGCAAAAGCTATATTTTTTATTTATGGTGACGAATGGAAAGTATTTGGAAATGGCACTTGCAATGGATTTTTATTTCTTTGCATTTAGATTCTTTTATATTTATATTTTAAAACTAAGTTTATTGTTCTAGAGAGGCCTTTTTATAACATTTATTGTTGCATTACATGATAAAATGCGCGTTAGAATCACTGTAATAATTTTTCACCAGCTTATGTTTCTAGATATAGCGATATACCTCAGTTTCTGTTTTCATTTCTCACCGTAAATTGGAGTAAAAAATTTAAAAGAATGTAAGAATTTTAATGACTAAGTTTAGCCACAGCTTTGTTAAACATTTTCAGAAACCTACTAGTAAAATTTCAAACGATAATATTAATAATGGATATTCACAAGAACTAACATTATAAATGGTCGACCTATGAAAATTTAATTGAAAAAAATCTAAAATAGTGGATAATTTTCTTTTCAATTGAATGTAGGGCTTTAATAATATTTGAAATAAAAAATGTTAAATACTAAATCTGCTGAAATAAAAGTAATCTATAAGAACAAGAGGGCTGTTTGTTTCGATATGAACGTTTGGTGAATTTATCGATTCCAATGCATTTCATCATAGACATTCGAAAGCTATGCAAAAATGCTGACGCATTTTTACCTTTTAAAACAGTCACGAAAATGAATCGTGGACACATTTAAAAAAAATAGAATACACCAGCAAAAGTAACGTAAGAATATTGCCTTTTGTCGGGAAAGTGTGATGCCCAGTACCATTTGGGGAAAAAATCCAGTTCTAAATATAAAATTTAGTGCTGAAAACATCAACTTTTTAACTCATGAAAGCAAATGCTCGAAGCATCTTTTGATCTTGCAAAAGTAAGAGAGGGTTGAAAAATTGTTTCAAATCCCTTTGATTCGTTTTTTAAGTATTGCCTTTTGGATAGCTCGTATTCAGAACTTTAATATAAATTTACATTCTACTATCTCATGGCAGATCGTTATTCTTTTATCTACATTAAGTAATTATAATACTTAAAAACTTTTATTTTGCCTTCATCAGAATTCTTTGTTGTATTTTTTCCCTGAAAGCATTAGATGAGGATCAAATTTTTAGAAAACTGTACAATTTTTATCCTGCACAACTTATTTAAAAGAAGCAGACTTAACTCATCTCTCATTTTAAGTGCATTAAAACTATCACCAACAACTCTCTCCAGAAAAACGGTATTAATTTGAAACCATCAAATTCAGTAAAAATCAGTCATCTGCCTATGGATCTTAATTATTTTAAAAACTTTAATTTGTTAATATATTCGTGGAGGTTTCTTTCGCTGTTTTTGCATTTAAACAAAAAGACTTTTATTTCTTTCAATGTTAGTAAGGACTTCTTTTTCAAAAGAAAATTAATATTTTCCGATGTGGCTTGAAAGAAACCCTGTCTAATTTTCGACAACTTCAAACTATGAAATTTCAGATGAATGTGAATCGTGAATAACCCAGTAAAAGGGGGAAATTGCGGGGATTATATTTCATTAAAAATAATTTTAAAAACTTCCCATATTTTAGCATCGAACACAAATTTATTGCAATGTGCTTAGGATGTTCTCACAATTTTACATATTTGTAAAGAAGATATCTTGAATATTCAATAAAACGTTAAATATCTTCATATAATGATGCATTCTTCTGGTTGGAATTATTTGCCTACGACATACCTTCATCAGGTAATTCTGTAGGTCCCATTTGCTGTCTTTCACTAGCATGTTCCCTTGATTCAAGGATACGCGGACATTTTCTGTTAATCCTTCCTACTCTGAAAAGCAGTTAGATGCATAACTATGCACTTAATACAAGAACTTGTTTATCGTTCCAAAAAATAAATTAATATATAATTGTTTTAAGTTGAATTTCCTCAATTATTATACGTCTTTTTACCATTCTGTGGGTATTTTCAACAATCAAAATTGAAAAATAGATTAATAAATCGTCAAAATGATGCACCATCTTGAATGGTGCCTCCAAGGAGTCATCAGAGTGTAAAGTGTTAATTCTTGATGCTTTGTTTGATCACAACACTGAGCACTTCTTTTGTTAGTCGTGAAAATGGTTAAAGAGCAAAATTTAAATTCACGGGCAACATCGAAATTAAGTTGAATTTTTGACATCCTTTTTTATTTTTACATTATGATTCGAGCTCAAATATAACCTTTCACCCAAAAGGAAATCATATTTGCATAATTGGATGAATCTTGAGTTGACAATTAGAATTGAATTTAATGGTTGCATATGTAAAGAAAATTTTGAAACTTCAATTATTGAAATAATAATAAATTCTTTTTTGCTTGGAATAAAGTTTTTTTTTCGCAAAATTTGATATGCCCGGGTATCGTAATAATTTATTGTGTAAAATATACGTAGTTTGAAAGTATTTATCTTGTATACCATACTTCGAATAATTGCACTGAACTGTATTTGAAATCAAAATCAATTTAAATTATTATATTTAATACTACTTTTTAAATTCTGTTTCTGGAGAAAAATATTATCATTAATTTTACAAGCAAATATTTAGAGAATATTTTTTAATGGGATTTTAAAAACTGTAACTTAAGTTTAAAAATTTTCTTGAAATTTAAAAATTGCTAATCATTATATCGAATTAATAAATGATATAGCATCTTTGAATTTGAAAATTATTTGCAATTTCTTTTACAGTAAACATTCCAAATTTTTTGTGAAAATATATTCTTAGTGTCACATATGGCGTTTATTAAAAAGATGCATTTGTCAAGGAATCTATAATTTAAGTGTTGCGATTGAAACGGAATTGTAATTCGAAAGAATTCTTTCTTTTTCAAAAGAATTTGTCTGCATCAGTAAAACTTCTGGAATATTAGATTGCATGAAATGGGAAAATATGAGTGTGTCATAACTATACTGTTTGTTGTCAAGAGTTAAATGAGGTTGCTCATTTAGTTTTGCAACTGCGTTGGTGAAACAGATCGTACGCCATTGTTTCAGATTACGCATTGGCGTCAGTTCGCAAAGGTTCATTTAAATTTTCAAATATGCTATTCATATTTATTTTGATAACTCCAAATTTAGTTTTGTTTTTAAATTCATTTTTTAAAATTTTAAATGTTTGTATCATTTTAAGAAATGCTTTTTTAGCTGAAAATAATAAAATATTTCTGTTTTAAGCATTATATATTTTGTATCTTTGTCATTTAACATTCTAGATGAAAAAGTAAAGTATATTGAAAAAAAAATATATTTGAAACTCAAAACAATGTTTTGAAATCTTTTAAGGATTCCAAAATTTTTTAAATTATGTTGTTGAGATTCTGAAATGATAAAAGTTCAGTTTGTTTGATATCATCACTTTGATTATTTACTAAAAAAAAAGCTGGGATACCAAAATGTGATATGTAGAATTTTGAAAATGAATTGAATTTTTTTGTGCTAATGTACTTTTAAGCTTTCGCATTGGGTTTCTATTTTTGTGCCCGTGAATTGAGCGTTTCTGTAAAGTTATATAAACAACGTTCTATAAATTTTTGTCATAACCAAAATAAATAAAAAAACTCGAGAGCTTGAAATAAAAAAAGGGGCTCGAGAGCTTGAAATAAAA
>JAPMOQ010006034.1:355741-383750 GCA_026543055.1 Argiope trifasciata
TTTGTTTAATGAGTTTTTGTTCATTCTATTTTAAACTGTGCTGAAGTGAAACTACCTATCGGTTCTCTTAAAAAAGGGAGAAGAATACATATAATTGTTCTTGTTTTTGATTAAATATGAATCTGTTTTCAAAAAACTGATTAGTGCCCCATTGCATAGAATGTGATGAAAGGAGCTGTGAGTTTTCTTTTGAGAGATCGTCAGTTGCAAAGTTGATTTTTCGCTTTATCTATTTACAGCGCTATATATATATATATATTTCCCATTCATATGGCTCACACATAAGTGCTCTGTTGTAACTTCAATTTTTACAAGGTCAAATGAATTAATAACGCCACACATTAAATATTAGTTTAATGATAGTGAATGTTGTCTTTTTATGGGAGTTTATGATAGATACTGAAAATTTTCTTAAATTCCAATTCTTTGTTATATGTTTTTTAATACATTTATTATCCCTGATTTTCTTTTTATCCCTTCAACATAAAGCTTGTTCAGAGTAATTGCGGTTAATAGTTTCATGAAAGCGACTTTCTTTTATATTAATAAAAAAAAGCTCTAAAATTATTTCCTAATAATTTATGTCAAACAATTTCATGATTCATTGGCAGATGATTCCACATTGTGGTAGTAGGATTGAAAATTCGATTTGTTGCGTAAAATTTTCAGTCTGTTTCTAATCGTATAATTTATTAATATTTTTCTTTGAATAAAGTGATTATTATTCATATTAAATTTATTATTATTCATATTAAGAATTAGGTGTGTCTATGTTGCTCAATGATAAAATTGGAAAATCATCAGTGGTCATTGGATAATAATGAAAGAAAATGCTAAGTACCCTCATATATTAATTATATTTCTAGATCTATTTTGACCAAGTGATAATTTTTTTAATGAGAAATAAAATTTCTTTTGCCTAAAGAATGGTCATATACGATAGCTTTGACGCAATCCTTACTTTTCGAAAAATCTCGCGGTTTCTTTCGAATACGCTTTGCAACTGCCTGACGTTCTTGCATTACTTGAAATTCTTTCTTTCAAAGGAATTTGAAACATTTGAGCTAATGATCAGAGAGAGAATTGATATTAATTTCTCGTATCAGTAACAAGATAAAATTGGAATGTATTTAAATCATATTCAAAGATATTCCTTTTTCTATAACTTTGGAATAAAACTTTCCTACTTTTAGAATAAGTGAGTGAATTTCGCTTCATGCATATGTACAATTAAAACTACAAATTCGTTAAGGAGTTTTTTTGTATTAATCCTATACACCGTGCACCACATTAAAAAGTATTGTTTTATCATATATAAAATATGCAAGTTTTCATGCAGTTTTTATTTTTAGGTTAAATTTTTTTTTTGTTAAGTAACGTATCGGTGGGACATTCATGTGATCGAATTTTTGAAAAGTGTTTTTTAAATTCTACTCCACACGTATAAACGCAGCGACGTGAATATACGCTTGTGATATCCAAAAAGAAAGAAGAGACGAGTGCGGCACAATTATAAACGCGTGATTTAACGCAGACTAATTCATGTCAAAGTGTCTGATGGGGTGGTTGTGATTAAATATTATCTTCACATTGATTTCGTCTAAATCGTGCTGTAATTATGAAAATATATCTTCTTTGCATTTCTGAAAGGATTGCAGACTACTTGAATTAGAAATATAGATATCTATTTTATAGATAAGGCCTACCTTTATAGAGGTAGAAAAAAAAATTTTGTTGGTAAAGGATTCTATTTCTGAAACCATTGAAATAGTAAATGCTTGTTTCTCTAACAGAATTAGTAATCGTCATATCGCGCGCATCCAGCAACATTTTGTGTCATTACCTCGTTAACCTCAAGATTAAATGAGAATTAAAGATTTCATTTAGTTTGAAGGTATACTAAACAATATTTTTAGGCGACTAAATTGATTTTCCGACATTACTTTGGATCCTTAAAACGTTCCTAGTTAGTTTTTCGCAGTCGTATTTTGTTTGGATCCCGGTCACAAAGAGATGTCATTCGTCAAGGCAGTGAGTGAAATTGAAAGAAAAAGCATAATAACTTTTAGAAAGAATTTGGAAAATCTAAATTACAGCCACAACATTCTAACTTAGAGATTTAACAAATAAGCAATCATCTCTCCCATAATTAAAATTGAGAGAAAAATAAAATTGATTTTAATGATCATAGAAACATTAGATTATCCTTAAATTACAAATTTTGCGACTAAAATGATAGTTTTGTGCTAATAGATATGAGATTTAAGTAAATACCACTGCTCGAAAGAACTGCCCCGTTTCATTTCAATCCTGAGAACAGAAGACGGGTTGCTTTGAAGTTAAAAATAAGTTTTGACTGCAGAAATTTATCCAACCTATACATTTGTAACTTGAATATTTTCTAAGCTGGTGGACTGTTTGTCCTTGACCTGGAAATTAAATGGCACTCGAATAATTAGTTAAAATATAAATTCTGAAGGCGGGTAGTTTTTGTTCCTAGAGCTCCGTGAATATGATCGAAGCTCATTCGTTTTCAGTTTTAGAAGTGCATTGTAAGTATTCTTTATTTCTTCTTCAATCTTGGAGATTTAAAGCAAAACGTAGCCTAGCAGAACATATAGAGTGAAGTTTCCTATTCTATGAGTACGATATTCGAGTACATTTTGAAGCTTTAAATTTTTACAACGGAACAAAATCGAACATGAAATCCTTAACTAATCAGAATCCAGTGATCCGGACGCTTTCCAAATAATTTCCCTTTGCAAAATAACTCATATTCACTAATTAGTTGCTGATTTTTAATAGCTTCTTTAAACATTTTTACAAATTATACCTTTATGCAATATTTCTAGCTCATCTTATTATTTCGGTATTAAATGAAAAAAAAATTGCTGCTTAGATTATTTTCTCTTGTGGTTTGACGCATAGAATATTGGATTTCTTCTTATTATTGTTATATTTAACTTTCCTTAATATTCTATTTGAGATAAAGTAACATTTTAGTGATCATATCGTATTCGAATAAAGTTTTCTCATTTAATGAAATCTACACAACAAAACTTTCGATTAAAGCATTTTTTGGAAAAAATTTATCGAATTCAAAAGTTAAGTTTTAGTTAAAAAAGAAAAAAAAAAGATATTTCAAGAGCATATTAAAATTATCAGTCTCTAGAAACTCGTTTCATAAAATACTTGTGAGAAAATGTTAAATTTATCGAATTCACTTGTAGACAGGTTGCTACTTCTGAGAGTTAAGGTCAATTTCTCGAAGAAATATTATAAAAACGTAAATATGTATTCACTTTCACGTAGACTTGCGGCTGAGTGGAGAAACGATTCTGACGCTTCCCATTTGGTGTAGCTCTACGAAATAAGTTCCTTTTATCTTCGTGAGTTAAGATATTGTAAATAAAGAATATAATTCATTTGATGAAGTTTAAGAGCTGATTAAATCTTGAAAAGGTGCGAATGTTAAGCTTGGAGCTGCAATTTCCCATATTTCTTATGTTGTTTAAGCAGATCAATATATAATAGTCTTTTTCTTTTTCTTTTTTTGGTTCAGTTTTCGTTTAAGGCAGTCTCGCAATTCAGTAGAAAAACTTTATCAAGAAAACTTGTTAAATAGAAAAAAATACATAAAAACGAGAAAAAAAAAAGACAAATTTATGTCTTCGTTAGGCTCAGCGGGAACCCGCCGATGTTTGTTCAATTTTCCGCTGGTATTCTCGAAACTCAACTTGTATGACTGGTTGAATAGGGACAATTTTCTGTCTAATCCATCTAAATGTTGTTGTCGAATAATCATCTGAAAGCAGTATTTTATTTCATTTTTAAATATATCAGAAAATTTATTTGGTTGTTTTAAATGTTAGGCTGCGGACACATTTACCAGTAGAAAGAGCTTCTTTCCGATTTCAAAATTAAAATGTAAATACATTTACCTATACAGTACAAATGCAAATTTCCATAGTGAGCATTGAAATGGTTTTCCAATTCACATGCTCAGAAACAAACGCATTTGAAAGTGAACCGGAAATATTGCCTTAAACACAAAAGTTAAACGATCAAATTCAGGTTTCTAATGTTACAAAGGAAATATTAATATTTTTCTTTTGTACTACAAAGTACTACAAACATTGGAAATGTGAAATAATTTCTGAAGAGGTTTATCTATTTCTTTATTAACATGATGTAATGTTTCTTTTGCTAAAAGTATAAATTGTTCATATTTATTAAAAATTATTGGTGAAAAAAATGCAAACTTTGTGGAAGAAAAATATTTTTTACAAATTGATTTATGAAAGAGAACCATTCTCCTGAATATATTGTTTATTGTCTTGGGATTAAGCTAACATCAATAACATCCAGTTATTACAATCCGACTTCCAGAAGATGTCGTGTAACCTTTCGATACTTTTAATGTGTGTAGAATACTGAGCACCATGTACTGAGAGCTGTAAAATCTTTTCTTGTCGCTTTCCCTTTTGACATCGGTATGAGTGCTATTTTATTCGAAGTGGGAACGACAACTAAAAGAAGTGAGCTCTGGATAATGTTTCTTATCTCGTCTGTTAAATATTTAAGTATTTCCCTCTCTATTCAGAAATGCAATTCTCAATGAACTGATCACCGTTTCTGAATTCGTCTGTTTTTAATCGCAGTTGGTTTCGACTATTTGTTTTCAAAACCATTTTAAATAGACAATAATACAGCGGAACGGGTGCGGGAAATGAGATTCTGGGCCTTAAAAAAAGAACTGACAAAGGCTTAGACAAAACAATCACGATAAGTTATATTTCAACTCGGTGACTTCATTGGTACTGTCTTAAGCAATAGAGCTTTTGGAATTTTTTTCTGTCAGTTCTTTCCTGCCGATAAGCGTAATTTCAAACATAGACCCATTAGCAGCGTGGCTAATCTTCATGGAAGTCTTTTACGACAAAACTTAAGGAATAAATAAATAAAAGTTCTTTTTTCACCATTTAACCACTTGCGGTGGATAGATATGACACTCGCTTCAAGAGGCACTGGGCACAAAATCGTCAACAAAGGTGCTGCATACGTCAGCAGGCAATTGACTTTCACAGATGTGAAAATGATGCTCGCCACCTCTCCACTGAAAACGTTTCTCGGAACATGGTTTACAGCAGCAATTTCTAGGGTCTAAAATTTATTCATTTAGAATTTTCCCCTCAAATTCTATAAATGTAACGGATACTTTGCGAGTTACCCATGAACTCTTTTGAGACTCGAACTTTGAATTTCTTATCCTCGCAAGTGGTTAAAGCATCATCTTCTATGAAGGTTGTAACTCCTCAGAGGTGAATGAAACTAAATGCCCCCCCCCTCCTCTTCTCTAATATAGAGGGGGAATGCGACGAAACGTTGAATGTTTGGGAGAACATCTAGAGCCCTTCCAACGGCCCGTTGCATTTACATATACGGTTTTAAATTGGCCAACTGACCCTTTGTAGAACCACCACCACCACCACCACCTGTGGACGTCGGTCCGGAGCTTCCCGCAAATTGTCGGTAAAATGAACATGCATCAAAAGGCCAGGGGAAACCACAAGAGAAGGGAAAGAAGGCCAAGTGTGTCTCTTTGAAGATATGCACGGGCAGTTGGGTTTAATGTGCCTCGCCTTGAATATGCCTGTATTCCGTGCGGCTATTGTGGCTACGTTGCTGATAGGAGTTCGGTGACTTAGATGCATAAATGCCGGTCACTAAAGCAAGCTGTTTGTCACACGAATAACCACAGATATGCCAATATATTTGAGATGCTGCGTATATTTTTCTGTCTATGCGCAATATCAAATTTTCATCCCTTCTCATCCCCAACTGCGTCGCAGAACGAGGAATCCTTGCCTGGCCAACAATGCGCGATCGTTGCGGCCCCTATTCGAAGAATGTCACCTCGAGGGAGTCCCTCCAACGAAGCGAGAAGAACGTTGGAGCCACACAAGTAGGATCGTGACTCTGATTAGAGGGAGAATTCCTCATGTTTACGCATGCGCAGTTCGGTGACTGCGTTAAAAATTCGTATTTGCGCATGTATATTTCAAATTTTCTTTATACTATATGTGTATTTATATTTCCCGTGTACTATAACATTGAAATTCAGTCATTATGCTGAAGTTTTCACTTTTGAAGGTAAGTGATGTTTGTATGAAAGTCCCTGATGGGTGTTTTTTTTTTTTGGTCAAGATTTGAATTTTTAGATCTAAGAGATTTAAAGCTTCAAGTAAGTATTAAATTCTTAATGCATATCAGAATTGTCATCGTCAAGTTTTTGAGAATAAACCTGTCAAAAGGATTTCATATAAATTTCTCGAATCTCTCATACTTCATTTCAAAAGCATGCGACGACTGATTTAAGGGTAGAACACTTTTGTATTAAATATAATAAAGCTTTTCCTTTGTGTTTCGTGCAAGTATGCCGAAAGCATTTAAAAACATATTTACTAAAAGAAGAAACCGAGCTTAAAATATTTTCTGTATTAACGTATTTAGATTGTTTTTTACAGATAATTAGAAACTAAACGCGCTCTTCAGTTTTGAAATAATTAGCACATTCTATATGATTCATTATTTTACTAACAATTATAGGCTATTAGATTCCAGAATTTCTAATACCATTGCCTTCTTTTACACCTATTTTACATAAATTTTAAAGCATTTCTTGAATGTTCAATAATAATAGAAAATGTAAATCTCGTCGGCTACACTATCCTACGTTAATTAACTGTAAAACGGAAGTTTTCAACAAAACTGCTTTCATTTCGTAAAATTTGATATAAATTCGTATTCTTGGGCGTAATTGAATGTTTTGGTGCAAAAACAGTTCATAAATTATGCAGTTAAGTATTATGAAATGGAAATAATTTGCTCTTTTTGAGAAACAAGTAAAAAAGGTGATAGATAAATTTTCATTAAGCTGACCGTAACATTATCTAAAAGGTTCTGAAGTAGAAAAATTTAAACTTTCATTACTCGATCAGTTTCCCTCACAAAAAATATGGAATGTTATTTTGTTTAGAATATGTTACTAAAATTGATTGGTGATTGTTCTAAAACTTTAGACTTCGTAATTTCTGCAGTACCTATTATTTAAACATAAAATATAATCGCATTATTTAGAAAATCCACACTCCACGCGAATTATATAATCACCACTAACTATTTAAAAATTATCTTTTGATCCAAGATGAACAGTTTCAAAAGAACGATGAGTATCGATGGAAAAACTTAAATAATTACAAATTTCAAAAGAATCGTCTTTATCTTCACGAGCAACAGTTGCTCGATGTAAAAAATATATGCATATGTCTACTTGTATCGTGTAAGCTTAAATTAACAGCATTTTTAAATCCTTTTCACGCTTTGAACCATCCCCTTGTATCATTTGTATCAATATCTATTTAAAAATCATCCATAATACTAAAATATTCCAAATTGGCTTTTATTTTTAACTTTAATAATCATATTACGACTATACAAGATGTTCTTGTAACTAATTTGGCTCAAAATTTGATATATATTCTAATTTATATCAAATTTTGAATACGAAAGACACATGTCAAGCTTCCATTTATAAGCAATATATTCAGATGGATATAATTTTATGACTGTACCAGTTGAAATAGCAAAGATTAAAAAAATCATTGACAAAATTGTGAATTTGAATTTTTTTGAAAGTAAAATAATGTCCTTTTGTATACTTTGTGGATACAGATGTCGCTGATGGGAATGCACTCTGCAAAAGTCAGCATTTCTTCATGCAGTCGTTAGTAACAGATTCTGTTCATTTGAATGTATGCTTTCTTGTATACAGCAGATCACCCCGCTACCACTGAACGTAGTAGTATCGACAGGATTTGTGGTGGTCGACTGCTGAATAAGAATTGTCCGACCTTACATTGACAGAACAGTCAAACTAACATTCCTTTCGGGTAGTCAATAGCTGTATTTCTCCCCATCTGCACGCTCTCAAACAGTTGGAATGAAACTATCTATCTTTGACATCCTATCCTTCAGGGTTTTGAGATGACCCGGTACCTTCAGGACTGTACTTAAATCAATATTTACAATCTTCAGGTCCTTCCTTCACTCTGAGACCTCCATACATTCCATTAAATAATGGCAAACCGTACCCATTTCACAAATGCATTTATTTTCCCGCGTTCTTCCAAATCTTTTTAAATAGGTAGGAAATCTATTTGAGGTTATCAATGGATGGTATCTTCTTATTTTAATTTCCGGATGAGGAGTAAAGACGAAAGTGTCTCTTCCTTTTTTGGACATGTACCATCTGTCAAACCATTGTAGTTTTATTTCTTCTCTCGATTCCCCTTTTAAAATTTCCATTTGAATATATGCCGTTTTATTTGGAAGCTTGTGTCAGTAATATACTTTAGAAGCAGACTAGTATATTTTAATACTCATTCTCGAACAGTTCTCGCTCTTGCAGTCTGAAATTCCGTTTAATTCTAAATAATTAAAATTTTGAAATCTTTTCAGGGAACTGCACAAAAATTTTAAACTGCGTCGTACTTTGTTATTATTCAACAACTAGATGACCGAGCAAAATGAGTGCCCAGTCTTATCGAGCCAAATTGTTGATTTCTAAATCGTTGGATAATTATATTCGTCCAATCTCAAAATGAACATAAAGAAGTATTTTTATAGTGTTTGTGTCTAATGTTTAAATTTTAGACTTCCACTAGTTTGAAAAACTCACTTTTGGCACTATGCGTCTCTGTCCGTTTATCGTTCTGTGACAAAGATAATTCATAACCGCTACAAACTAGATGAATGAAATTTGGTATACACAATAAAAATGCATTATATATATATTTATGAAATTGCGAGCAAACTCAACCCAGAGGAAGTCTACAATTCGTATTGTGTTGTCAATCTGTGCTTTCAGAAACATGTAAGCGGGGGGGGGTAGTAAAAAGCAACGACTTAAATATATCAAATTTGGTATGCTATTTACACAAATACGCACAGGTACAAATGTAGCTATATATTAGATTTTTTTTTTTTTTCGATTTTTTTTGTGTGGATCACATCTGACAAATTCAATTTTCGAATACTATCTACCAATATGTCGGGGATTGCCTGCCAAAATGAAATAATAATAATAAAAAAACTTACCAAGGATTACGCGATCGATTAAAAAAATGCTAAATTCACGCCAAAGGTTAATATTTAGTAATTATTGAATGGCAATGCTTGAAAGGCGTTTTCTAGTATGACTTTATTTGTGACCAGCCTGTTCGCCAATCTTAATACTCTTTAAAATGGTCAATTAAATAATTTGTGTAATGACAATGTCAATTAAATACTTTATGTGACTTGTCTTTTAATTGATACTTCATGACAATATTTTTAAAATTCAAATTTTGGTAGTCATATAATTCAGTCATGCATTTATAAGGTTCCAAAGCCCGTAATATATTATTTCTCTCTAATTATCAATCAGCTTCCACAAAATTTCGTTACTAATTTAAAGTGGAAATGGTTAAGCTGCAAATAACACAAAAGCATTTTTGACTGAAACTATTAATCTTTTTTTAATGTTAATATTGCAAACAGGGTTCATCAGCATTTGAGTCTTACACTCAGTGAAAAAAGTAGAAGGACAATAGATTATTTTAAATAAATGAATAATACGGCATTTTTTAAATAATTATTTTACATACAAAATTTTTACTAACAGATACCTGTATATACATTAAACGAAATAGGACACATTTTTTAAAAAAGTACACTTAATTTAAAAAATCAGTTTTGACGATGTCATAATCTGTGAAAAAAGTAGGACACTTCTAAAAAAATGGGTGTACTATATAAATTAATATGGAATTCTTTTTGCATTGGCTCGAATTACTTCGAAGATTCTGTTGGGCATTGAACTATATAAAGATTGAGTTTCTGTTTCGCAAAAATGGTCCCATACACATTTTAAGGATTTCTGCAGTTCAGCTACAGATTCAAACTGCTTTATTCCCTCGTAAACGTGACGTGCAATCATTGTACATAAGTTCTCTACAGTGTTGAGATCAGGATTTTTGGTAGGCCATTGTAAAATACGAACTTTGTTTGCTGCAAAACAATTTTTAACACCATTTGCTGACTGAATTGACGCTCTGTCTTGTTGGAAAACCCAGTCACCTCATCCTAATTCAGTGCCATATGAAAGAAGATTTGAGTTTAGAGTCTGGATGTAGTCTGTATGGTTCTGTCTACCATTTAGAAAAACTATATTTGTTCTACCGCCATAACCAACTGCTAACCAAACCATTAGATCAGCTCCTCCCATTTGTCGAATATAATAGCCTCTTCTTCATTACCAAGACAGTGCCAATAATACTGATAACAGTCTGGACTATCCAAATTGAACTTTTTCACATCGGAAAATACAACTGAGATCCATTCAGAGTTCCTGTACATGTAGTCTTTAGTCTACTGCAGTCGGTGTTTAATGTGTCCTTCATTCCACTTCGGATGGTATTTCCGTTTTTTGAAGATGAACTTTTTTGAGCTTTTTATATAGTTATAGACAGTTCTTTTGGATACATGTGTAATCTCTGATAGGCATTGAGCCTTGTTGACTCTTCCACCTGTATTTTTGAATTCTCGAATGATTTTTCTTTGATCACGTTGTGTAAGTTTTTTTTTCCTTCTATCCCATTCAGGGATTCTTATGAAGTTCGAAACAGTATTAGGAATGATATGTAGTTGCGGTGCGATCTCTCTTATACCTTTTTCTTCATTTTTATTGGCAACTATTTGGCCCTTCTGGAACTCACTTAAGAGTTTTCCTCTGGGCATTCTAAAACCAATAAAAACTATGAATTTCTAACTAAATTCTTCCTTCTTGACAAAAAATTATTAAAAGTAAAAGAGTATACCAACCTTTATGATTTTCAACAGCTTCAAAATCAATTTCTCGAATGTGTCCTACTTTTTTCACACACCGAAAGTTGTTACGTATTGAATTCTCAACCTTAAGTAGAGGTAGCAAAAAATTTCCCACCTAACTTAAATTAAAACATTAATAAAACAACCTCTTTAAAAAATCAGATCAAAAACAGTAAAATTAAAGCAAAATATACAAAAAATGACTGCCCTTCTACTTGTTTCACGCAGTGTATGTGTACTATAGAACAATTTTCATAATTTATATAATATCTCTAGATTCATTCAACAAACATTTTTCTGATTTTCTTCTTTGATTATACAGCGATATTCAAATATTTATAAATCAATCAGTTTTTAAGACTGATTTAGTTGATTGGATCTCTTTTTATTTAAAATATTAGTGTTTGAAAAATATCTTGTTAAATATAGATAAAAACTCTAGATATAGAAGCTCTAGATCTAGGTAAAAGCTAAACGTTCTTCGTTTATTAAAGCATTTATAGACTCTTGTTACATACTATGTAATTATTTGCTTCATACAGATCCTTTTTATCGATGTATTTTTTTTTACAAAATTAGCAGCTGGGCTTTGAATTGAAAAGACGTATATTAAACCACCTCTGTTTTAAATGAGGTTGATTTATTTAATTAATAACACAGTAAAAGTCATAAAAACTTTTCTTTACATTTTCTTTTTAGAAAAAACATATTTCACATTTATTTCATTTCATAGAGACACGTGCTGAAAATTCCATTTTTATATGTTTAATGCGCAATAATAGTTTATTTATTTTTTGAGTTTTTGTCAATCTGATGGCAACATATTGATAAATTTTTCCCTTTTACTCGTAACGTGCTCGTGAAGCTTAAGTTTTCTATTTACTGTTGAAAAATATAATGCATTATTTTGTAACTCATTAAAAATAGAAATCAAATTTGTTGATTAAAATATTTGTATCATTCAATTTTGTGCTATGATATTATAGCAGTAAAAAAGTCGAAATTTCGCTTAATTTTAAATTCGAATTGTAATTAAAAATTCGAAAATTCGCTCCGAGACGCTCCCCCCCCCCCTCAAATTTGGTAGATGTAGGTTCAGTGGTCTGGCCTGTAAAACGCCAACAAACACACACATTGAGCTTTATTGTAAGTATAGATGTAGATAAAAGATATTATAGAAGAAAGATTTGGGGACACCAGTTTCTCTGTATTTAGATAATTTCGCTCTCAATTAAGATTTTAAATTTTGAACCGAACAACCAATTTTCAGCTTTTCAAAATTCGATTGTTAATACTTGCAGTATAACTATGTTTTCTAAAGGGAGAGGAGCCCTATTGATCGTATGTTGTATAAGATGTAAATATTCGTTATTGCCTTTCGTGAACAACAGGAATCCGAATCTCAGATTTTTGCTTCGATATAAATTCTAAAGATATTGCTATTTTAAGAAATGTTATGGAAATTTTCTTTCAAAATTTGATTTTTGGTTGTTGATCTGATCCAAAATTCTAGGCTTAGAACTCTGTAAATGAGTAAATTGCGTTTTCTAGAATGCATATTGAAATTATTCTGTAAGCCTTAAAAATATTTTAATTTGTCTTTGGGGAGCAATTCAAGTTTTATGAGGGGAAGTTTGAAAATTGTCATTTTTTAACCGATTCGTATCAGACTATTCTTTTATTATTATTATTATTGTGGGGTGTCGTGATGGGCAAGCACTAATAAGTCCAGATGATATTATAGAATTTAATGGATGACAATGAAAGGTCAATGTTGAACAAATGACGATATTTCATTTACGGGATGGAATGGATCATCAAGTTCGTCTTTTAGAAATACGTCGTCATTTCGTCTACCGTCTTTTCACATGCGTCTTCGGTTATTTTAGCACGTCATCTTGCCTAGTCTAAGCATGAACTGAACTTTGCTCACGTTTTATCCACCTGAGGGTTGCTTAGTGGCGAGAAGTGAGGTCACAGGCCTCACTCAATGATAGGAAGTGGTACCATATTGTCGTTAAAATTTAGGTCATTACCTTTTTTTAAAATTTAATATGAATGTTTTATTTTCTGGAGTTCTTACCGTTTACTTTTTGGCGAAATTGTTCTAGCATAACAAACGAGCTGTCTAAATATATTCGAAGTAAATAAACAACAACAAAAAAAAAACTTAATCGCACTGCCCGTTGCAGGTTGAGTCCCGTTGCATTCTGTATGTTCATGGCGCTGGATTTCGATTTTTATCCGAAAGAATGTAGTTTTACTTTGTTATATACTCAGAAAAAATAGTCTTGTTAAAAAAAAATCGTGCGATTTATCAAGATCCTCGTGAATACAACACATTTTTTGGAACTGTCTCTCTCTATCTAACTTTTAACCAGATATACAAAATGTGAACAGCTGAAAGTGAACAAATACAAAATGTAAACTGCTGATTAAAATTTAGTGCTAAAATAAAAGCATCTGAGATGTAACTCTGCATCAAATTGCAAACCAAATCCGATAAGAGTTGAGTGTTAGCACTTCTGTATGGATGTGAAAGCGATAATTCAGAGATGCACTGACATAAAAAGGAAATATGCTACGCGATCGTTTAATATTTCTAGATGATTTAACTCCACTATACTCAACATGCGGCCGGCGGAGGCTTTTTGGTTGGCCCCATTATTAAACTAGGTAGTTACAACTTATTTGTAAACAACTTCAAATTTCGCGCCCTTCAAAGAGTTGGTAATTGAACGGGAAGTATGGGAATGTGAGCGATATCAATAATTTGCTTAAATTGGAAACACAAACTATCCTAATCTATGGTTGCGCAAACGATACGGAATACGCGGCACGGGAATCCCCTTAAAGGTCTGTAATCTATGGTTGCGCGAACGATACGAAATACGCGGCATGGGGAATCCCCTTAAAGGTCTTGTCACGCGCAAACGCGGACGGCGGGGCGATTTGCGAAGCTAAACATTGCTTGTCATGTGTAATGAGACGTGTGTTTTACTAATTGGCAAGTCGCCCCGCCGCTCGTGTTTGCGCGTGGCCAGACCGTAAGATCCATGGACCTAAGTGCGTGTCTCTTTGATTGTCGATCGAAACTAAACTTGTTATAAATTTAATCTAAATTATTAAACTAAATTTGTGTACGTACCCGCGTCCTCTGCCAAATAATAGTTTTGTTTTGTAAATTAAGTATACTTATTTTTTTCAAAATAATGTCAGGAGTGCCGTCAAAGTATAAAAGAAAAATATCAAGTGAAAATAGATTGTTTCAAGATGAGTGGGAATCTGATTATTTTGTTGTGCCAAATAAAAACAACGCAGCTACTTGTTTGATATGTCGGGAAAGTATCATATTGAAGAAATACAATATTTCTCGTCATTTCACTTCAAAACATAAAGATTTCGACGAAACGTTTCCTCCCGGATCGTCTTTGAGAATTGAGAAATTGAGTTTTTTTAAGAGATCATTGCATGAGCAACAATGTTCGCGGCATTATCACAAGACTCGGCGGTAACAAAAGCATCATATGAAATTTCTTACATTCTTGGTAAGCATATGAAACCATTTACCGATGCGGAAATTGTAAAGGAATGCTTTATTAGTGCTGCTAATATACTTTTTGATAAATACAGTAACAAAAAAAAATAGTATCTGATATAAAAAAATACAGCTTTCGGATTCAACCTGCACCAGGTGTATTGAAGACATTTCTAAATTTATTTCCGATGATATATTAAAAAACCTAAGAAGATGCAAGTTTTTCAGTTTAGCATTTGATGCCTTGCACCGATATTTCAGCAACATCGCAGTGCTCGGTGTTTGCTAGATATTGTACAGAAAACAATGAAATTCATGAAAACTTTTTAAAATTACTGCCAATGAAAGGTCAAACCCGAGGCATGGATTACCTTGATACTATTTGTAATTTTTTAGAACATCATGAAATTGATGTGCAAAAAATCGTGTGTTTGTGTACAGATGGTTGTCCTTCAATGACTGGATCCGAAAATGGCTTCATTTCATTATTTAAGAAAAAATATAATTGCAGCAATTTAATAACATTCCATTGTATTATCCATCAAGAAAACTTGGCGGCCCGTGCTGTACAACCAGAAATAGAAGCTGTAATGAAAACAGTTATCAATATTGTCAATTATATACGAGCAAAAGAACTGAACCACAGAAAATTTAAAACCCTTCTTGAAGAACTGGGAAGTGAGCACAGTGACGCTCTTTTGCATACCTCGGTGCGATGGCTTAGTAGAGGAAAGGTTTTGGAAAGATTTTTTTCATTACGCCATGAAATAATCCTATTTTTAGAGCAAAATAATAAAGGGTACCCAGAATTACAAAACGATGAATGGTGGTGTCTTTTAGGTTTTCTATGTGATATTACGGAAAAACTAAACAATCTCAATCAGAGTCTACAAGGCGAAAATAACGTAGTGTCCAATATGGCAAATAAAGTGTTTGCATTTGAGGAAAGGCTAAGTATTTATTATAATGAAATACAGAACAAACAGCTGCACAATTTTCCAACTATTATAAAAACCAGAGAGGACGGTATTAACATTTCGGAAGAAAACTGCTCCATAATTTCAAATTTTATAACTGCACTATTAAACGAATTTCAAAAAAGGTTTCAAGATCTCAGAAAAATAAAAAATTGTTTGTTACTTGTAGAAAATCCATGGCATTTAAAGACACCAACTATTTCTGAGTTGGCTTCAGTTTTAAATTGTAATTACTCGGAGTTGTGTGATGAATTTATTGATTTTAAAAATGACACCAACCTGGAAGTAATTTTCAAAGAAAAAAGGGAAAAAAGGGAATATGTGGAATTTTGGAGCATTGTTCCCCAAAAATATAAAAGCGTGCAAAGATGTGCCCAAATAATGCTAACATTTTTTGGGTCAACGTATGTGTGCGAATCATCTTTTTCAAAGATGAAATACACAAAGAGTGTATATAGAAATAAACTGGCAGATTCCCATTTGGTTGATATAATAAGAGTAGCATGCAACGACAAGCCAGATATTGATAAAGTTTTAAAAAAATGCTCTCAGTTCCAAAAGTCTCATTAGATATACATATAAGTAAGTAAGCATCTTTGTTAAAAGTTCTTTATTACATTAAACAAAATAATTCATTAGGTTGATATTACTTTTTCATTTATACACCTAATTATTTTTTACTTGCGGCCCGGGCTACCGTGACTGAAACGTGTTTGTGGCCCCTATAAAAAAAAGGTTGAGTATGGCTGATTTAACTTGTCTCCGGTGAAGGTGAAGGGGTATTTTAACAGCTGTCTTATTTTTTTTTGTAGTCATAACAAAACCGATGATAACAGTAGTTTGTTTTCTTCTGACCCCTACGAATTCAGCTGCTTTGAATCAGTCACTGCTTTGGCCTTGATTGAACTGAATCCTCTATCACATTTTATTCGGAGGGAAATTTAATTAACGCCTGTTAAAATAACTACATGCGAATGATGTTTATAGTAAGAAAACAATTCATCACCGGAATTCAGATTTTCTAAGAATTGGAACACCTAAAACTTCATGTTTTAGATAATTATAAATTTTTATTTGGAATTATATCCTCCTTTTTATGGAAATAGAAACAAGTCAGAATAGTTGAAATTTCGTGTTTGGCCTTCGCACCAAAAAATACAATTTGAACAAGTAAATTTTGACTTAATTTCTAAAACAAATGTTATATCTGTTCTATCCTACCACTTGCGTTCGAACGCGAAACTTAAAATAAAGGTTGTCTGGACGAAATTTGATTAGGGTTTTATCATGAGGCTTAAAGATGTCTAATTTTGGACACGCTCTCTCAAACGATTGAACTGTCTGCCCGTCTGTCGATATTTGAGTGTTCAAACGAGATAGTATTAGGAGCTGGATGTATGTAATTTGTTGCGTAGTTTTTGCAATGAAACTGTGGTGGTTATTTGTGGAATTTTCGATTTAGTCAGTTTCAGTAATGGAATTCTTTTGCAATAAAAATACAATAAATATGAATGACACAATGAGAGCAAGTGCATGAAAATGCTCTGGGAAAAGAACCGAGTCATCATTCATTTGCACATGAACTTTCCGATATGGCAGTTTTCCATTCGTATCTTGAAAAAACCTTAACTGTAGAAGTATTTGAACTCAAATACTAGGATTCTATCAAATATGAAATATAAATACATTGTAGGATTTTTTATAGAATAGTTTTGTGTCAGAACTATATGATTTTCAGTTATTTTATTTTAGTTATTTTTAGTAGTAAGATGATGGAATCCAGAACATGCGATTTCTTGTCTTGTTCAGGGATGGCGAACTAGTAGCACGCGGCACGATATTTTGGGCACAACGGCTTGCATGTGACTTTATTTGATAAACTGAATTTGTCCCCATTCAATTGGTTGAAAATTGAAAAATTTCAAATTCAACTTACTGATTTCCAGTCTAAATCAATGTGGATACAAAAAAATTTACTGACACAAGGAAAAAGAGGAATGGGTTGAAAAAGAAAAATTAACGAGCAACATAAGTAAAAATACCAGTAAGAGAATTTTGGAAACGCGAATTCGATTCAAACATTGAATTTTTTGAAGAAGCTGGCTCATGGTAATTTAATCCTATTTTCATCTGTTCGTGCAAATCATTATTTTCAGAGAGGAATAACATTAAAGATTCGCATAGAAACCGTTTTGCAGATGACTCCAATGCAGCATGTATTTTGATAAAAGCAACATCTTGCAATCCTAATATAAATTATTTACCTTCTGATCTGCAACAGCAGGAATCACACTAATGTTGCTTTCGTTTGAATTGCACATAAAACTATAACGACTTCTACTTTACAGTGCAAAATGTATTTTTTTGTAGTTTGTAGTTTTGAGTTGTTAATATATAGTTTTACTATCGTCCCAATAATCACAGGACAAATTATTTGATGGCCCGCCTATACCTCATTAGATATTTCTTTAGGGAAAAAAATGACTCATTGATTCATAAAGGTTCGCAGCTCCTGGTCTAGTTTGAATAAGAATGACGTCAATGTTGCTATTACCAATCGCACAGAGCGAAATGAACATGAGCGAATAAGGAACAGTTTTTTAGCAATGAAAAATGTTGTTGTTACAAAATGGCACTTTACAAGCCAACTTACGACTTGGCTACTTCATGCTTCACATTCGCTTGCACAACCCCTTTTTACAGGGGGGGGGCACATTCGCACACCTCACACATGGAACACGGAAGAATAACCATGCCCGAACCGGGGCTCGAACCCGGGACTCCCAGATCACGGGGAAGACGCGCTATCCCTATGCCAGTATGCAGGCGAAAAGGTTTCAGAATGTAGATGGTTGAATTGAGTGGCGGGGGGTAACACAAGGGGAAGGGACGAGGTTGAAATTTGGGTATAATGATAGAAGACGTTTAGAACGTTCAGTCATGAAAAAATTACAGCTCAGTAGCAGGCTTTTTACGGGAAAGTAGCCCTCAAACTTTCAGTATAGCTTATGTATTAATAAAATGGTGCCATTTCCTAGACCCAAATAGAGTGGATAAAGTGTTGGCATGGAATTATTCGAATTTGCCTGGTCTGGTGTCCATTTCCCCATTTAGTTTCTGTTTAAATTGCTTCAAAATTTTTCAAAACAATTAATGTTTTATTTTTTTATATGAAAATAAATCAATTCTTGGATTGCAATTTAAACTTTAGGCTAAATTAATTACAAATGTGAATGTTTTTTTAAATATTCAGAAAAACTGAAATGAATGATTTATAATGGTTTCAATTTATTTATTCCTTTTTATTGGAAAAAATTAATTTATTTCTACTTATTACCGAAATTATAGATATTTTAAAGAATTAAAAAATAGGGACGTGTGTTTCTTTTCCAAAATTATTTAAATGAACTTATACATAGTTTAAATTAATATAATTTATGTGTGCCTCTTTTATCAATCAAAAATAAATATTAGTAATAAATCATACATTTAAAGCTTAGAAACCAAAAAGAAAGAAATAATGAATCCGTCCTTTAAATATATTTATTATTAATATTTATTCTAATTTTGTTCAGTTCATTTGCGTTTTAGTTGTAGCAGAATTAGCGCTCTCTAAATAGAATGTGTACAGTAAAAGCTCCTTATTCGTGCTTCCTTCATTCGCGTTTTCACTATTCGCGGATTAAAAAAAAATGTGTTCCAATTCCTATATTCGAGGCTAAAAATTTCTTTATTCGCGGATCTAATAAGTACATATATAATCATAAAAGGATTCCAATAGGTATTCTACCCAAAATCTTTTGTAAATGCCTTCAAATAGACTCATAAAAAAGTAAAATAGATCTTATGACAACTTAAGTCTAAAGTATGTTGTTAAATGATATCGCCGAGGATTTTGACATAAGCCTCCTTTGCTGCGATCGGTATTTTTGAAAATGTAAACAAACAGAATGAAAGCAACCTTTTGACTCAATGAATAAAGTATATTTGTAGAATGAACGACTGAGAAATAAGGTAGAACTAACGATTAAGAAATGAAAATTTGCTCACCTCATTCTGAAGTATCTGATGTAAAGAAGGCAGGTCTCAAAGACTGTTTTAACCATTTTAATGTAACGATTAAAGACTGGAGCAAACTATACGAATACAGAATGGATGACTCAATGGAATACACTGGAAACATGAATAAGAAAAATGAATAGATAGATATATAATATATTTGGTTTTTTTTTTGTCACCTAGGAACGTATCCCCTATAATCCCATATAAGTGACCCTTCCGTATTCACGGTTTCTGTGTTCGCGCCATATTTATGGAACATATACCCCGCGAATAAAGAGCTTTTACTGTATATGCATTTTAAAGGTTGAATTAATTTTCTGTAGGTAAAGTTCATATCGATTGTTTTCGGATCAAAAATAAATGCTCATTCCCCTAATATTGAAATCATAATTTTAATATTTAGCGGAAAAAGTAATTACAAGTATAATTTAAATGACGATAGATGTTAATAATATTATAGACACCATAAAAAATTCTTCAATTTTTTTTTATTGCGTACAAGAAAAAAGAATAATTAAAGTAAAAACATTTGAGACAGTATAGAGGCTATTTGACAGTTTGCAAAAATTAATAATGATTATTCACAAGAGAAACTTTGAAGGAATCCATAGGGGGAAAAAAAACAGATTGCATCTACCTTCAAAAAAGATTTGTTTTCATTCGAGCAGCTTACGAAGTATACCGTATAATGTTCCTAATTTTGAGCTATCTGCCTCTGCATTTCAGAATTTAATATCTGCTTTCTAATTTTTCTTTTCCAGTATTAATATTGAGAATGTTTGTTGATATAATTTTATTAATTTTAGCTGCTCTATTTAATTATCTATTATAAATATAGCTTCGTTGAGCTATATCAAATAATTTTTCACTTTTAAAATCCAAAAATTTGAGACTTTTAATGATTTTAGATCAAAATAGTTTGCATTACTTTTATCGATAAAATTATATTTATAATATTAACATTAAAAATTAAATTATAATCTAAGTATCGTATGAATGAATATAATTTTTCTTTTAAAAAGTGAGTTATTTTATACATAGGTTATATTCATTTCCTATACAATAAATTTATATAATTTATATTTTTTAATGACGGATTTATTGAATCCGTCTTTAAAGTGTACATTTAATTTACATTATTATGAATATTAAAAAAACGCATTAATAATTTTTATAATTATATTTCGTCCAAAAATTAAATTATAATCCAAGAATTTGGATAATAAATATTTATTGCATAAAAAATTATAAAAACATTAAAACTTTTAATAAACTTTTGAAGATATTTAAAAGGAAAATGGTGGGGGGGGGGCACTAGCACAGGACCGAACTTGAGACCTATGAATGCTATGCTAGCGCTCTACTATTTGGGTCTCAGCGACATGTTATACTGAAAGTTTGAACGCAATTTCCTCGAAAAATTGACTGGCTATTGCTCTTTAATATTTTCATGAATAAACTTTTCACTGAAATTATACTGAATCCCATCCCGAACTCAATTTTCAACCCTCCCCTTCTCAGAAGGGATACGAAAACAAGAGTTCACATCCGTGTCACGAGAGAAAAATGATCACTAAACTGGCTAATCAGTATCATCTTTGATGGTTCAATTAGACATTGATCATTAAACTTGCGAACATAATAAAATAGAAATGATTCGATGAAAATTACAATGTATTTTATTAAGAAAATCTTTTTAATTCTTTTGTTAAAATATTTTTGAGGAGAAATTAAACTTTATATAAAAATCATATGATCAGAAAATTATTCACTGTGGATTTTATTATAGCAGTTAAAATTCACTTACCACAAGTAAACCGATAGAAATAATTAGAAATACTATACTGTCTTAATGCGAGTAGATCTTTAAAGGCGTTACTAATCGTTCGTGGAAACTCCCTAAGGTTTGTGTGTGTAATATATTTATATGCATAAACTACTATAAGTATATACGTACGCTGATGTTTTAGAATACAAACTTTGCTGTCATAAAAAAAATGTTACGATGTTATAAAATTCACTTATTTATCGGAACAGTGTTAAAAAAATGGTAAAGAATATTAATTTTTGTTTAATCCGCTTATGTAGTAAAATTAAAATTTATAACTACTTCGCTCATTTTTAGGGTAAAATGCTAAGAAATCCAATCTGCATCGAAAATTTCTCACTAATTCAAAGATTGCTTAAACTTTCAGAATAAAAATAAGATTATAAAACTGAGCAATGTACTTTTGGCGTAAATTGCTATGAGTGTGATTTTATATCGTATAATCTTAAAATGAAGCGCTGTAAATTAGAAAATACTCATTCGTTGAAGCTTGTTTGAATTCACTTTAATATCCCATCGACAAAGGTAAAATCCACTTTTGAGGTATGTTGCGAATTCTTTAAAATTTGGTCTTAGTAGAAATTAAGAGTTCTGTTGTTTTAGACCCTTTTTTACGTTGTAAAATCTTGCAAAACGGGGCTGAAGTTATACTGTATAGAAATGCGATCAGAATTCAACAACTTTTTTCTAAAAAAACTTTCTACCGTCTATTGATTCTTAGCACGGTAAAATGTTTCTGCTTTAGACTTTCGATGATTCTAATAAATGGAGCCAGATGGTTCACAAGACATCTCGTTTATTCAAAGACAAAACGAACACTGATGACACATATTCTTCCTCAGAGAGGGTAACAGAAGCGCCATCTCGTGGCAATATCAATTAGCAAATCGATATTTAACATCCTCCCCCCCCAGATGCATGCAAATTAATGTTGAACCTCTAAATCATATGACTTATCTTCTGTCCATCTTAAAGTACTATTAGAAACCTTGATCTTAAAAGATCTATTTTTTAAATCTCTTACTGGAATTTTTTTTTAAATTTTACCTACTGTCCAGTTACATCTTTTAACACTATCCTCTCTTATTAGAACTACGCCATCCAGTTTAAACTGAACATAATTTTTAGGTATTTTAGAAGACATAACAATTCTTAGTTCCAAAATATAGTCTTTGTAAAACCTTTTCCTGGAATGATCTAATAATAATAATAATAATAATAATCTATATTTATGGTGATCGAGAATCTGGTTTAACCCTCTAAGGCAGTGATGGGGAAACTACGGCCCGCGGGCCAAGTCCGGCCCGCGGAAAGGTTTAATCCGGCCCGTTTAAGAGTGCCGTCGTAAGAATGTATTAGTATAAACAAAATAGTATTCTGGACAAATCCATCCGACCCAAACAGCTGACTCCTCTTCGCTCGAAACTTCCAGACACTCTCGCATTTTCGATTCATTGTTCTGCTTTTCCGAAAGAACCGCAAATCTCCAATTCCCGAACAATCCTTGCCGGAAAGTATAAATACATATTATTTGCTAATCAGATCTCTAAATCTGATTTTTCTCATTTTCCAAGAATACAATCTTTAAAATTCACTATATCAAAAAAAAAAAAAAGATTAAAAAATACGAAGTTAATTTGAGAAAACTATTTTTAGAATTTGAAAGGAGATTTCAGGACTTTAGAAAAATGGAACCAGAGTTTAGTATTTTTGCGACCCCATTCAATGTTAATTACGAAGAAGTTGATGCAAAATTTCAACTTGAGTTAATAGAACTGAACTGTAGTACTCTCCTGAAACAAACTTTTCATACAGTACCATTACTAGAATTTTATAAAAATTTAAGTCCAGATAATTTCCCAAATCTAATTACTCATGCAATGAAGATAATGACAATGTTCGGCTCATCTTATAAATGCAAACAAATCTTTTCAACAATGAAGCTTAGGAAAACTTCTTTAAGAAACAGAATTACAGATGAGCACCTTTCATCAGTTTTAAGAATTTCTGCTTCACAAATGGAACCGGACTATGATGAAATTTTGATAAAACAGTCTCAATTTCATTTTTCTCATGCACCATCAACCAGTAATGACACCAGAAAATAAAGTGGTAATACTTCACATCAAGAACTACACTAAATTCATTTTTTATTTTGTGCTTATAATTTTCTTACCTTTTCCTTTTTTACTATTAAGATAATAAGTATATGTAATAATATATGTATATGTTTATAGAACACACATTTTTTAACGATTAAGTATTATTCTTCGTCTAGTTATTACAAATGGCCCGTCTTAAAAAAAGTTTCCCCACCATTGCTCTAAGGGTTCCACACGTATATCGATGTAGCACCAAGATGTCTTAAAAGGACGCTGCACGTATTTCGACGTAGGGTAAGGAAGAACGTCCGTTCGTTTTACACGGGAAATGACGTAGGGGGTATACTGTTCCAAGACTTGGCTGCATTTTAACGTCGTGCTCACCCCCTCAAGTGTTGCCCTCTTTATGACTTGGAGGGGAGTCAACACAATGAATTCTTTACGACCATTTAAGGATGTCGCAGGATCTGAGGGTTCGGAGATTCCTTTAGGCATAAGTCATTGTAACGAATCGGCGTTAGGAAAAAACGAGGGGTGAGAAAGGAAAGGGCTCGTTCAAGAAAGAGGAACAGAAATAGTTCCCCAATAGTATGTCCCATAATGGCTCTATGCGGACTTAAGTTTAAATTGCGTTTGGTTTCCGTAGGATTTCTTTGATATAGCTTATTTGATCAAAATATTGTTTCAAAGTTCAATTGAATTTTTTTTTTTTCTTAATGCAGTTTTAGCTTACTTGTGATTAAACATGGCATTGAAGCACTAAGAACTAGAAAAGGATATATTTGAAAAATTGCATTCGATATATGGTTAATGTATGAAATATATTTCTCATTCTGAGTTAAACTATTTTTATAATGCAAATTTATACTTTTTACGCTAATCTCTACCTCTAATTATTTTTCACAAAGTAAACAGATGCAACTGAGTTTCAAGTTTTAAAGAAGTCTAAATTTCTATGAATATAATAAAATAAATTATTATATTGTTTCTCTTATCAGATTTATATTGTGTAAAAACATGGAATTCTGCGTCATTCTTTTTAATGATGTGACCCCTTTTTAAATTTTTTTTAATGAGCTGAATAGAATAATTTCATTCAAATTCATAAAAAAAATTTAAGAATTATTTCTATTAAGGAAATTAATAATATTTAATCATAATATACCTTGATGTAGATAAAGCAAATTGCAATATAAATTTAATTCAGCGTTTGATTAATTTTGTTACGAATATTAAGAAATGGATCACATTCTAAAAGTCTTAACCTCGAAATCCATCTCCAGATATTTTTTTCAATAGTTTACCAAAGAAGATATGTTTCTTAGATAAAATTGTAGATCTATAAAACATTTCTAAGAAATCAATATTTAGTTCAAGAATTTTGTGCTTATTTTACAGTTCTCTGAAGCAGGTTTTTCCCCCCTTTTTGTAGTTATGCTAATGAGCACTCTTCGATAGAGGTTTAAATATGATTGGATAAATGAGAGAGCTTTTGATTAATCTTGTGCAAAGTATAGCATGTCTTAATTACACGTTTTTAAGGACGTTCTAATGTAAAAACTTGCAGTTAAATTCCTGAATAAAAATGCAATTGAATATTCAAAAGTGCAGCATTCATAGTTATGTCTTGAAATTACAGCCTGTTATTTACTCGTATCAAATAAATGACTTTACGTTACTTTATTGAGATTTTGTTGCTGATGGGGCCGTTGCTTATTGAAGAAAACATCATAAACTGCACACATTGGTTCAGGATCAACCTTAAAAGTTGTCAAACCCAAACAAGAAAACAATTATTATCATCATCATTATTATTGTTAAAAGCAATTATTTCTAAGTACATTTTGATTAGATTTCGCAATCAAGTATGAATTTTGTGCCTCTTCATGTCCTTTTAGATTGGCGCAAAAATTCGACATAATTACAATAAGAATGTCAAACCAACGTACATTTCATTTATCTATTTTGTGTGTGTGTGTGTGATTTTAAATGATTATTCAAATAATCAAGAATAGACACTCATAAATAATTAATCCTTTGTCTGATTATATATATTTTAAAATTAATAGAAAAATACATTTGGATAAAATTGCATGATACTTTTGATTTATCACGATGCTCCCGTTTTGGTGTATCATACACGATTTTTACATACAGATTTACGCATGTCGATTTCCCATCAGGAAGTTTCATCTATCTAATATTTGAAGATAAGATTACATCTAAATTAATTACAATTAATGAAGGAAAACTACGATAAAGAAAGAAATTAAAAGTGCGTCAAATTTTTTGACTGGAATAATTCCTCGTGAAAGCTCTACCTTTTTAACCCTAGCTATTGAATTGAGAGGTTAAAAAAAGGTTAATAAAGGGCTTTAAAGGGTTGAAAAAAGGGATTAAGCCTTATCTAGTATGCTATATTGAAATGAAATTTGAAAAACACTTTTTTATTTTTAAGTCAATGATCAATTATACAAATACTAAGTCTATTATATAAATAATATTGTCAACTGTGTATTAATTTTTGTTTTATGCGAGAGCTAATGACCATACATATATCCTCGATGACCGCCTGTACCTTATCACCGCCTAATTAAAAAATATGAAATATATACATATATTTATTCTCAGTATATTCATTTGATTCGTTATATGGTGGAATTACTTCCAAAATCTTTAGGTTTTCTACCTGTTCCAATCATTTGACCATTTATGTCAATTTTTATTTCATACTAGCCGCCTTTGGCGACCAACTGGCCCGCCATGTGTAATGCTTTCTAAACTTTTCAATTAAATAGTTGTGTGTCTTCCTCTCTTTATAACTTCTCAACCAAATATGTTTAAACTTTGATAGGCACATAACTCACATTATTATAGAAGTCTAACGATTATTTGTTCATTGCATTATATATCTCTCTGATTCGTAATAAGCTGTCATGGAATTGTGTAAATATCACATTTTATATTTGTCCCATAATATTGCGCTTCTTTTTTAAACACGTGCTGTACATCACACTATCCTCGGTTTAATTTGCAATAAGAGTTAATTTAATTATTCAGTTTAAGTTTTTGTCAAAGTGACGGCAATCACTGGTACATTCTTAACGTGCTCTTGCAGGTTAAATTCTACTTTCATTTTGTGGGAAATTAATTGTTAGAAAATATGATTACAATATTTTTTTAAAATATTCACTAAAAATAGAATTTGAATTTATAAATTAAAACAATGGTAACCATGTAAAAAGTCATTTTTAAGACGATTTAAAAAAACAGTTTTACACTGTAATATTTGTGAAAATTATAGCAGAAAAATTAAAAATGTTAGCGTAATTTTAATTAATTAAAATTACCCTAAAAAAATTCCGCCTTCCGAATCTTTTCATCCTCCAAAGTAAATAGGAATATATCAAGTGCGGTACCTCTAGGTCAGTGATTCCCAAAGTGGTCTATATCGACCCCTAGGGGTCTATGACAACCTGCAAGGGGTCTACGTCAGCGAAAAAAAAATTTGGGGGTCCATGAAATGAAAATGGGGATCCAAGATAGTAAATCTCAACACATACACTGATAGTACCTATTTACTCAGAACTAAGTACAAACGAAGAACTTAAGGTTCAGTTTAAAAACGGATATCAGCAATTCTGGCTTCTTTGCAACATACCCGTTACTTATCCCGTATTATGGAATATAACGAGGAAATTTTTAATCTCCTTTCCATCGTCATACCTAGTGGAAAAGGGGTTTAGCGCTGTTACTAATCTCTTAACGAATAAAAGAAACAGACTGGACATCACTGGCCGAGGAGATTTAAGATTAACCCTTACAAAATTGACGCCAAATGTTCATAATTTATTGTTAAAGCATCAGGCTCATCCTTCTCATTAAAAATATTGTCTTTTTGTTTATGTTAGTTTATTTTATGTTTATTTCATGTTACATAGATTTTACATAACAGATACGAAATTTTATTTTGAGTAGTATAAATTTAAATTCAGTTAATAAATGTATAAATTAACATGTGTTTTTACTTTAAGTTTTTAACAGTTAACTTCGCTACAGTTAGAAATTTACAGGAAATCAATATCAGGTAAGTAGGGGGTCTATTCAATACGGAAAAACATGACAAGGGGTCTACGACACAAAAAAGTTTGGGAAACTCTGCTCTAGGTCATATGGTCTGGTGTGTAGAACAGTAACACACACACACACACATTCATTCACATACGCAAACACATATTCATTTGATTATCAGCCTTGGAGTGATTCCGAACATTGATTGGCATGAAATTGGTGAACGAAAAAATTTTAAAAAGCCCTTTTTAATAATGATACTTTATATATAAATCAGCCTTTTTATATTAATCAGCCAACTTTAATGATTGATTTAGAAGATTGATTGATGTAACAACTTTTGCTTAAAATATTAGTGGAAATATTATGTTAAATATGAGAGTCTCAAAGCAAAGTATGAAAATATATAACAGTTACTAATCAATGCATTTTTTGACTCAAGTTACATAAAATGTAATTATTATTATTATTATTGTAATTATTTAGACCAAGTTATCAGTAC
>JAPMOQ010006034.1:393750-420816 GCA_026543055.1 Argiope trifasciata
AACCAATGATCACTAGGAGTAGAGATAATCACCGAAAACTTTTTTTTACAATAATTAACGCCGATGGATTATTGTAAAAAAAGTTTTCGGTGATTATCTCTACTCCTAGTGATCATTGGTTAGAAAAAGAAAATGAAATGTTGCAAAGTTACATTAATGCAATATATGTTTTACAAGTTTGATTTCAGTTATTTAAATCATCAATTACTTTTCAACAGTCAATTTTATAAAAAGATGTAAGCACAACTGAAACTTTTGTCAATTACACTATTTGATAAAACTGGCAGAAATAGTAACAAATAAATAGTGGTTCTTTTTTTTTAGAATAGACGAAATTTAATTTTGTATTATTTTAAAGAACATCTATACTTATAATAAAGCACAATGTGTGTGTGTGTGTGTGTGTGTTGGCGCTCTACAGGCCAGACCGTTGGACCTACAGCTACCAAATTTGGTACATGTATACCTTGGAGGTCGGGAATGTGCACCTCGGAGCCCTTTTTTCGAATTTTTAATTAGAATTTGAACTAATAAAAATCTAAGCGAAATTTCGACGTTTTTCCGCTATAACTTCCGAAAATATTATTGCACAGACATGATTTTTACATCAATTTAAAGATTAAAAAATTAGCTTTGTAATGGTATCAGCGTTTTAACGTATAACTTAAACTACTATTTTAACGAATTTTTAAAGAAATATTTTAACCATGTTTTTTTATCACGTGACTAGATAAAATAAAACAATGCTGGAAGTTCAAATCAAAAAACCTATCATCGCAAATCAAATCTAAAGAAATGCAACTTTTAGCACGTGACTGGATAAAATAAAAGAAATATAAAATGTGATACTTTCTAAAAAAATAAATGCAAAGCAAAGCTTGCAATATCTAAATCATTAATTCAATAAATCTTCTTTATTTACGGTAAACCTGAGTGAATTTAGACAGGATTTGCATTGAAATCCCGACTTAATGGCATATTTATGTAATCGTTTGCAATATCTGTATCAATTCAATAACTTTCTTCCATTATAAAATGTATTAGTTTCTAGAAAATGAATGCAAAGCCAAGGTTTCTATAATCGTTTGCAATAAAAAAAACCATTTATTGAATAATTTTTTCTCCTTTTTCGCTTTCTTTAAAAAATATTTAATATTTTGGCAACATCACCGAAAAATATTTTTAGAACACATTACTCATGGCGAACCAGCTGGTCGCCAAAGGCGGCTAGTTATAAATATATCGAAATTTATGAGGAATAAAATACTCCTGTATAATATTTAAAAATAATCGTTTGTTTGTTCCAGCTGCCTTTGAAGATAACAATTTCATTAAATGTGCACACAAAATAGTGAAAAAAGATAGGGATAAAAAAATCACAAAAATGTCGATAATTTTAATAAGTTTCTAAAACATTTTAAAATGACTAGAACAGTCTGTAACTTCAAAAATAAATTTTATATAAGGACATTTAAACTGTGTTTGCTCCGGTGTATTTTACGAAGTTTTAACGTGAAACTATTTTGAAACCATCAAAAACAAAGATGGCATTATTCTTCAATAAAAAATAATTATTAAAAACAATATTCAATTTTGAAAAATTGCTACGAGACATTTTAGAGCCTTTATCATGATATTAATACATGATGCATACTCCCAGATATTAGTGCATGAGTAGAAAATTATATGACTCTAACATTCTATATTTTTTTAAGCAATCCAATCAATTTGCTGATTCGCATGTTTTTTTTATAAAAGAAGATGACTATTTCTTCTAAAAAATGACATATTGGTCATATATATATATTGTTATTTACACTCAGACTGACTGATAAGTTCTAATTCTAGACAAATGCTATTCAAATATTGACTGCTCTGTACAAAAATATAACTATGATTTATTTGAAAGAATATTAAAGGAATGTGAATGCAATTTTAATCCTTCATTATTTTTAAATTTTATATATATATCGACTTACTTTGAATATATTTTATAGTGAGGCGCGATGAAAATTTCTGTGCTGAAATACCTAGCATATTAAGCGAAACCCTCTATGTTTATTTATACTCCACTGCAACGATTTAGAAAACGATATTATCAGCTAACGATGTTAAAAGGCAAAAGAACGGTCTTCCCAAACACTATTCCTAGGAACCAGCTGACTTTTAGTCATTCGGAATAAACGGAAAGCAATAAGATCTGACATGAATGAGCGGTCATTTGCTCATACCCGAAGGCGTGTTGACCACCCAGGAAGAAGCGGAGGGGTCGAAAAAATTCTCTAGCGCTTGCCGTACAGCTCTTTAGAAAAACCGATGCGATTTCACGACAGAATATTACTCCTACTTCCTTCACTTTTCGGAGGTTTCACTCTTAAAATGAAAACGCTCAGAGGGTTAATCTATACTTATAATAAAGCTCAATGTGTGTGTGTGTGTGTGTGTGTTGGCGCTCTACAGGCCAGACCGTTGAACCTACAGCTACCAAATTTGGTACATGTATACCTTGGAGGTTGGGAATGTGCACCTCGCAGCCCTTTTTTCGAATTTTTAATTTGAATTTGAATTAATTAAAATTTAAGAGAAATTTCGACGATTTTCCGCTATAACTTCAGAAAATATTATTGCAAAAACATGATTTTTATATCAATTTAAAGGTAAAAAAATTAGTTTTCTAACGGTATCAGTTTTTGTAATTTATAACGTAAGCTTCTATTTTTAACGAATTTTTAAAGAAATATTTTAACCGTATTTTTATTACGTGACTGGATAAAATAAAAGAATGCCGGAAGTTCGAAAAAAAAACTATCATCGCAAAATAAATTTAAAGAAATGCTACTTTTAACACGTGACTGGATAAAATGAAATAAATATAAAATGTGATATTTTCTAAAAAAAATAAATGCAAAGAAAAGGATTCTATGATCGTTTGCAATATCTAAATAATTCAATAAATCTTCTTTACGGTAAACCTGATCGAATTTAGACAAGATATGCATTGGAATCCCGACTTAATGGTATATTTCTATTAACGTTTGCAATATCTGTATCATTAATTCAATAATTTTTTTTCATTATAAAATGTGATAGTTTCTAAAAAAATAAATGCAAAGATAAGGTTACTATAAAATCTGCAAGAGCACGTCAAAGTGAAAAAATTAGGTTTTATCACCGTGTTGCCATCATTTTGAAGGAAATTCAAATTTAAAAAAAATAAAAAAAAACTATCATCGCAAATTAAATCTGAAGAAATGCAGCTTTTAGCACGTGACTGGGTAAAATAAAATAAATATAAAATGTGATATTTTCTTTAAAAAATGCCAGGCAAAGGATTCTATGATCTTTTGCAATATTTAAATCATTAATTGAATAAATTATCTTTATTTATACAGGATATAAATTCAAATTCCTTTCCAATGGCCAATTTGTAAAATATTATTGATAGGCATATATATTGTTTAATACTATTAATTTAATCTAGATGAAGTAAATAATTACAATTTATGTAGTTTGAGTCAAACAATGCATTTATGAATAATGAGTTTTAGATTTCTTCATACTTTGCTCTGTCAGCCATATTTTACAAAATATTTTTATTAATATTTTAAATAAAGTTGCTACATCAATCAGTCTTCTAAATCAATCAATAAAACTGACTGATTTATAAAATTAAAGAATATTATTAGGAAAACGCGTTCTTTTAGAACTTTCAGTCCATCATCTTAAAGAAATTTCAGGCCAATCAATGCCCGGAGTTACTTCAAGGCTAATAAATATGTGATTTAATTGAAAATTTTAGAAAACCCATTACTAATGGTGAACCAGCTGGTCGCCAAAGGCGGCTAGTGACAATGGCTTGTATAAATATGTAATTGGCCGTGAATTAATCACTGCCTCAACTTCAACTAACACAGAATACAGCTCTTCATAAGTTTAAATGTAAATTTACCTAAAATACGCTATAAACAGGGTTTTAGGGATCTCACTAACCGTTCCCAGAACCCTCCCCACCAGGGAGCACCTTCCGTAATAAATTTCTAAGTAATGCCATTATCTCTACTTATAACAAAGATTCAATATGGGTGCGTCGATGCTCTACAGGCCAGACCGATCCACCTAGAGCTACCAATTTTGGCACGTATATACCTTGGACATCAGAAATGTGCACCTCGGAGCGAATTTTTTTGAATTTTAAATTATAATTTAATTTTATTAAAAATTAACTGAAATTTTGGCGTTTTTCCTCTATAACTTCGGAAAATATTATTGCACAAAGATGATTTTTACATCAAATTAAGGATTAAAAAATTAGCTTTCTAATGGTATCAGTGTTTTAACATATAACTTAAGTTTCTGTTTTTAACGAATTTTTCAAGAAATATTTTAATCATATTTTTCAACAATAGATTTCGAACAAAACAACAAAATTTGATCTGCACGAGCACGACAAAGGGAAAAAATTAGCTTTTATCAACATATTGCCATCATATTGATAGAAGCTCAGATTAAAAAAAAAAATCAACTATTATTACTCAATTTACTGATTTTGGCACGTATATACCTTGGACATCAGAAATGTATTTACTCAATTTCCAATACGAGACGAGACAGAGAACGTACATTTTACGACAAAAGCAGAGTGTAGTTCTAACGATTACCTGCGGACATCGATTGCTAGCTTGCGATGTAATTGGCGCAATAATTGGTGTTTTTTCTGCACCTGCTGCCGTTAATGAAATTGTGATTCGTGTTATTTAGCGGTAACATCTATTTCTTTAAATGAATATCTTTCTTCTAGTTAATTGATAATGTAAAAAATGCACTTGACCACTCCTGACCATAACGGGAAACCGACACTGTATGAGAAACAGTGGATGTGGTCGCCCCAAATCTTTCTCCCATACACTCTAATGAAGGTTTTGTCCCAAACAATGCCTTGCATGACACTGGCGTACAACAGTGACGAAATATTAACCTCCGGCGTGACTTTAGCATTTTTACCAAATTGGTCGTGTGAACCTTGGCGTGTGTTTTCGCGGTGAATCCCTGCCGAACGATAAAATAATAGGAATATATAGCAATCTATATGTATCTGACGAAACTTTGATGGATAACTACACTTATATATCAAATTTGGTATATGGTGTTAGGACTACTTTTAAGGCACTGCATTTTTTGAGTAATCTCGTTTACATGCATCTGAAATATTGCGTTACACAGCGGCAGACCGGTCAAACCCTTGTTTGATTTAGTTTAAACTTTGATGTGTGTCTACTGTGTAGCGAAATCTGTGTCTCGAATGATATCGATCTGGCTCTCTTTCTTTTGTACTTATCGAGCGACAGCCGGAAAGATAGCTTCCATCTACAAATTTAAATCAAAATTTGATGAAAATCTCAATTTGGAGGAAAACTAAGCGCCTAGCTCAAAGCATTTTTGAATTATCTTTGACATAGACGGATAGATATGCAGGCATAATGCCAAAAATATGTATTTCGAATTCGAAAAGGACTGAATTGTGCAGATTAGTCAATATCTCGGGTTGGGTTTTTTTTTATGATTGCAGTACTTTATCTACCTCGTATATGAGTAAATAATAATTAATATCGATTACCACCATAGCAAATGCCAATTGTTGCGTCTGAATACCTTGGAAGATGCGAAGATATCTAAAGCAAATTCATTGCTGCATTTCATTGTCTTTTTTCATGATACTGTTTTACTCTTGTGTATTGCAGTGTTATTAATATAATTTTTTTTTCTTTTCCATATCCCGCGAGGCGAATACTCTTCTTCCTGCATGTTACTGGACAGATGTGAAAACCTGCTTTTGGGACAAGCATGCCATGCCCATACTATCGAGTGTTAAAACCGCAAGGAAGGAAAACCGACATTTGCGATGGAATGGACTGTCCTTTACTGTAATCGAGAATTTTCGCAGAAATTTGAAGAGACAAATTGCTTCGATTATTACTCTTCAATGAACAGTGCTTTTTCTCGGAATTTCTCAGTACTTTTTTGGACTTTATTATGTACTCTATCGTTTGAATTTTGTTCGACGCACTTGGGACTTGGAATATTCTCTACTCTTTGTAAAGTGGTTGTATCTATTTTTCTAAAGCAGATGGATTTCAATTGCATTTGAATTTTGAAAGAAAAAAAAAACATTCTCCTACAAAAGAAAAAGGAGACATTTTGGCGGTCCATGAAAGGTTTTTGTGACCCCACATCTCTCGCATTCGGTCGTCGTTTTTATGAGCCGGCATGCGACTGCTGTGTGGTTTCTTTGCGCGCGCGTTCTTTATTTGTGTTCTTTTATTCCCAACACATACGAAAACATTAATTCAAGACTCGCTAGTATTTACCAGTGCATCATGTAAACATTTTCTGCTTTCAACTCGTCCTGGGCATCGTATCAGGTGTTTTTCCCCATTCTAAGGACTGTTCCATTTCGAATTCTCTTATAAAAATGTTACATTTTTTAAAATCAAAAATACTTAATTCAAGACAAGGTTTATAAATTTAATCAAACATCTATAAATCCTTTTTGAGTGCTAATTTTAAAGCTCGTCATTTTAATATTAAGCAAACCCTGCTATTGTAAGATCAGATTTGATTGCAGTTAGGTTTAGGTATTAAACTGAAATTCGGTTGTCATTAACTTAATTTCAAACTTATCTTGTAGCGTCTTAAATTTTTTAACTCTGAACTTGGATTTTTTTAATAGAAATCCCAATCGTTTTTATACATCCGCGACAAAGAAAACTGTTATAATCTAAATCTTTCATTTAGTTGCAACTCCGAAGATAAGATTTGTCCCCCTTTACATCATTTATATCTTTTCATTGTTTGATTCTTTTAATGTCAGATTCGAATAACTTGAATTTTAATAGAAAAACATCAGAAGTGATTTTAGCTTGAAATGTGAGAATTTAGGGTTCAATGCGCATGTTTTCTACTTATTCACTCCCCTCTCATAGAAGTGTTCATTGAATCAAAAATCTTCAATGAAGGGGAACGTGTAAAATAATTTAAAGTGTAACAATCACTTATAAACGCATCACTATTCCAGGTTACCTTATGTTGAGAGTTGAAATAAGTGTGCAATGAGGTTGCTATCTTATTAGAGAGTTGAGTAAATCCTTAATTCAAAATCTACTTAGACATACAACTGTTATCTTTCTCACTGAGATGTTCTTCATTCTCAGCTTTTGGTTAGTGGTGTGAATAGGGATAAGTTTAATAAAATTAAACTTTCCATTCATAAATATTTCATTTTTTATCACTGGGATGTACAATGTACATAAGTTTTAAAATGATAATTTAGATTAAAACGCGGCCGTGTTGGCTCATGTCAGTTGGGGCTCATTCAATATGCCGTGACGGCAAAGTCCTCCAAGTTCCCATAACAAATTATGCCTCTGGGGGCACTGAATCGGTCTGATTTGGATCTAAATTCTGAATTGCAGATGGATAAATGAATTCGATCGCCCTTCAAAAGAGTTGTGTGTTTCAGCAACGTCTCCCTTTCACCTGAACTGTGCTCGTTCACAACGAAAGGCGCACACTTATGCCTTCATTCGAAAGAGCACCGCTCATTCAGGCTTGGTAGGACCGAGCGGCATTAGACCCATCACCAGATTAAAACGCACACTATTAAAATAAGAAAATATATTCGCGGAACAACCGAACTGTTGCACCATTTAAATCTGAAGTGAATCTTTCAGTACAGGAGGGCTTGAAAAGTGAAATAGAGCTGCATAAAAAACAAGCAATTTATAACTTTTTTAAAATTAAATTCCTACTTCTTTTCTTATATTATCTATTCTTATACTAAAGCTCAATGTGTGGGTGTTGGCGCTCAGAAGGCAAGAACGCTGGACCAACAGCTACCAATTTTGGTACATGCATCCCTTGGAAGTCGAGAACGTGCACCTAGCAGCACCTTTTTAAAAAATTTGAATTAAGTAAAAATCAAGCGAAATTTCGTCATTTTCCCGCTAACACTTCTGAAAATATTACCGCACAAAGATGATTTTTACATCAAATTAAAGATTTAAAAAATTAGATTTCTAATAGTATCAGATTTTCAGCTAATAGCTTAAGCTTCTATTTTATACGAATTATTAAATCCATATTTAACTATATTTTTTTAACAATACAATAAAATTTAACCTGCACGAGCACGTTACGAGTGAAAGGGGAAAAATTAACTTTTATTAATATTTTGCCATCCGATTGACTGGAATTAATAAATAAATAGTTATTGCAAATTAAACATATAAAAATGTACTTTTCAGAAAGTGTTTCCGTGAAATGAAATAAATATGAAATATGTTTTCTCTTAAAAAGAAAATCTAAAGAAAAAATTTTTACTTTTACAATATTAATAATGAAATAAATCAGATTTATTTGAGGCATATATATATATTAGCAGTGTAAGAGGAAACGAAACTAATTACGGAAACAGAATCAAAAATTATTTCAGATTCGAACAATATTAAAATTAAAAAACTATCATTGCATTTAGCGAGCGCAAATGCAGCCGCTACTGAAATACAGATCAATCAAATAATTTAGCAATGTAAGAGGAAACGAAATTAATTACGGAAACGGAACTAAATATATTTATATATATATAAAAATATTTTAAAATTTAATTTAAATCTAAATTAATGTCTAAAACTTAATCTTAATTCAGCCCATAGTAACTTCATTCTAAAATATTCTATTTCCTGATACGATTCCGTGTCGCTACTTAATTAATTCAAGAAATGTTTTGTGAAAATGTTTAATCTGCGATTCTCACGGTGAGAGTGAACGGTAAAAATTTCTGGCTAACAAACACTTTTTAAAAAAAGCTACCCGTGTTTTCCTTATCATGTGATCGACGTGTGTCAGAAATCCCTATGAGAATCTTAATAATATATTGACAGTATAAATAATATTTTCCTAATCAAGATATTTTATATAAAACGAGGAAAAATTAATTTTGCTTTTTCATTCATTTAGGATTGTCAGCGCTCCTTGTAAATGTGCTGCCTGCCTCCGGAAGAAGAATGAAAGAGAACTTAAAAAATAGAAAGTCGGCTTCCGAAATTTTAAATCATTCACATACATATAATACCATAATGTTACTTTGAAGAAAAACCAGATTGATCTTTACCGCCATTTCGGAAGATACAGTTGTTCATTCAAAAAGTAATTGCACAAAATAGAAGATCATTTCGGTTTCGTTGAAGAATTCCTAATGTTTACTTCAGTCTGTGTGTGTGATTTAGAGAGAGAAAAAGAAAATGAAATTGTGCTCTTGTAAAATATTGGTAAAAACGTTATTTCTGATATCTCATGCTCAATAGATGGCAGCACGAGCTTTTAAAAAAATATTAATTTATCCAAAAATTAACTTAGTTCTCTAGCGAGAAAATGAATCAAATGCTTCTCCAAATACACTAAAATCACCGAGTAAAGTTTGGCAAGAAAAATATATTAATTTCAAACATTCCTTTAAATTTTATTATCAGTGGTGGAAAGTTAATTGAAATAGAATTTCTTTTTGCAAGCCAGCCAATAAATATTAAGGCTACTTTTTCCTCATATATATTTCCGAATATGTGGCAATGTTTTCTCGTGGAAAATACTTTTCGAAATTGTTTCTTTTTCAAAAATATGAATAAGTGGGAAAAAATCCTCTCTGAAAGCGAATGAAAATATTATTTTAAGAAATTTTTAGTGCTGTTTATTGAAGAAAAATAATAATAATAATAAACGCTGCAGAAATTAAATTGAAAAGCACTTATTCCGAATTAGAGTACTCTTTTTCCTTTATTTGAAAAGAGTGTTATTTCCTTGAATTTGCTGTTCAACCTTATAAAAACCTCGAAAAAAGTGACGACCATGTTAATATTTTGGAAGTAACTCATTCTAAAGGTTTAAGAAACACGATCTAAAAAAAGATAAATTAAAAAAACAGTATGTTGTGGTTCATGCGAAAACAGTTTGTTGATAGACATGAATTAATATTATGGGAGTTGGCGTCCTGGCATAGGGGTAGCTTGTCTTACCCGTGATCTGGGCGTCCCGGTTAGGGCAGGGTTGTTATATCTGTGAGATGTGTGAATGAGCCCCCCTGTAAAAAGGGGTTGTGCAAGCGAATGCGTGTGTCACTTTCATTTAAGCTGAAAGTGAGACTTCTACCCTCTGGGTGCTGGTGATTAGGGGTCTTTACCCTCAGAAGCTACTGCATCCCCTTTTCCGTGAAAACACAGACACGACATCATCAGTAATATTATGATAACTTATGACTGGAAAAGTGTAAATGCGAATCATTTGAATAAAATCGTGCAATTTATTTCTAATATTCAAAGATCCGTTTTCTCTATTTTTTTTTCCAATTTTTGAAAACCTGATGCTTTAAATAAGTTAAATTTTGCAATAGTTTTATTTTAAGTTGCATTCATTTTTCAATATTAGGGGAAAAAATTTCCTAGAAGAATTTTGCCCAAGATTCTCTGTATAGTTAAATCATTGATTAGTTGTGAAAATTATTTAGAATATTTCACTTAGCAAGGAAAGGAAAAAAATTAGGAAAACAAAATGCAAAGTAAAGTTATGCAATCTACACTCTAAGCAATCAAAAAAAAGTTGAGAATTTTTGCCGTTTTTTCAAAACATAACAATAAAATTAAAAACAAATGAAATTCGAACTGCAAATTTAAAACAGTAGGGTGATAATGTTTTTGTTATCAGTTGTCTTTCTCTATTAATTTTTTTAATTGCATAGCAGCAACACTATGCGTACACAAAAACATTAAATATCATCGCAATGTTCGTTTATATAAGTAATGCTATGAAACATGCTTAAAATCTATTTAAAAAATATCAAAATTAGAGAACAGTGTGTACGAAATTAAGTTGACATTATTGCAAAGCTAATTTCTTTTAGTTTTAAATTAGTGCAACAGCTATTATTTAAAAGAAATATAATTCAATGATTAAGAAAAGGCATTAAAATGTTAAGTCCAATTAAATTTTTTAAAATCCCTTTTGTAATTGAGCATCTTCCAAGATGTAATTGTCTATTAATAAATTATCTTATAATCATCCATTATAAACGATATAATATCTATTAATAACCCAATATATAACTATCTATATATTTTTCATTCATCCAATCGAATTCAAATACATCTTTTAAGGATGGATGACGTTAATGCTGGGTTTAAAAAAAAAAATGTTAATTAACTAATTAAAATTTTCTAGTAATTTCTGTTTGGTCGCCAAAGTCACCAAATCTGTCGCCGAGTTTTTCGCCAAGCTCAGAGATTAGTGACGTGACATAAATCATAAATAATAAAAGTTATATATTAATAATATAAGAAAGTAAGTAAGAATTGAATTATAAAATATAAGTTATAAATAAATAATATAAGAAAATAAATAAGAATTAAATTAAAAAAATGTAAGTTATATATAAATAATATAAGAAAATAAATAGAAATTGAATTAAAAAATATGTCATACATAAATAATATAAGGAAAAAAATAGGAAATGAATTTCAATTCATAAGACATAAATAATATAAATTATGAATAAGAATAGAATTAAAAATGTCATAAATAATATAAGTCATGCATAAATAATATAAGAAAATGAATAAGAATTGAAATGAGAAAATTTGTGTACATATCAATTGTTTTTGCATGAATTTTAATAACATAATCGCATTGTGTTTTTAAATACTTATCTGTGTCGTTCAAAGTCCGTTAATGTAATGCGATGGTTCAAGTTAATAGTGTTTAATCAAAAGCTGATGAACCAGAAATAATGAGACTTGATCGAACAAAACAAAAAAGTTCAAAAGGATCTTAATGATACTTCGGTCTTAATCTCTATATTTTTTTATGAATGTGCGACAACATTTCTATATTGTTAAGATGATAATGATGCCGTGTCCGTGTTTCCACGGAAAGGGGGTGCAATAGCTTTTAAGGGTAAAGACCCCTGAGCACCGATAGGGCAGAAGTTCCACTTCTAGCTCATAGGAAGATGACACACACATTTGCTTGCACAAGCTCTTTTTATAGGGGGGCACATTCACGCATCTCTCGGATAGAAAGCAGAACAACCATGCCCGAACCGCGACGCCCAGATCACTAGCCCATACTGACTACCATAGGAGAGATACGCTACCCCTATGCCAGGGCACCGGCATATTATTAAGATAACTATCGAATATATAAGGAGCTCAATTAAAAATTAGGCACGCAAAAGCGAGTTTAACATGATATCGTTTCATTAAATTATGTACTAAAAGTTTGTAGTTTATTATCTCTGAAGCACTTGGTAAGCCAGAGAAGTGTTTAGTATTTTATGTTTATGGAGCTACTAGCTGCTACCCTGTGCTTTGCTGTCACAGAAGAAATAATTTGGGAAATATCGTTTGAAATTTAATGTAACTCACTTGTTCAATTAGGAGTGATATCTTAAACGAATACATTCAGTTGAATGATATTTAAAAGATAAATGCAACTCATTTTCATTCTATTTGTTTTTATTTTATTATTCAAGAGCTTTAACGTAGGTAATATTTTTGTTTTGTTTTTCCGTCTTTAGAAGAAACAAATGAATGTCTTGACTGTCCAACTCGTAGCATCCAGAATACGACTGGTTATGAGAAAAAAAACTATTTTGTCTCCATGGCGACTTCCTTTGGCAATAATCCTTGGTCGTGATAAATATATCCAAAGATATTTTTTATATATTACATTATTTTACTATGCCTATAACCAGCCCGCAATTGCAAGTAATAACTGTACAAAGTGTCATCGCCATCGGATGAGCGGTGCGGCAGTGCACAAGAGACATACAGACAAACATTCATTTTTATTTATATGGATTTTTACTGCAAAAAAACAGGGTTATTGGATGAAGAGCCCTTGCTTCGATACATAAAAAACATCCTTTTTTTTTTTTAAGAGAAATGATACTTGAATAATTTATTCATCATTCGCAGATAAACAGAAATAAGTTTAAATCATTACACATTACCCTTTAGAACGCATAAACGTTTCGCGCTCATTCGACCCCCTGCCCATTTCCCTTTTCATGTATTGTCAGTTGACAATGCGAATTAAAAAAAAATCGCTGTTGACGCTGTCGTCGTACGCAATTGTTAATGGATGCTTTGTTGATTCGAATTCGGGAGTTGTTTTAGCAACGATATCCTGGATGGAATGTTCATGAATTCTTCATACATGTCTTCACGACTTCGGTCGCTTGAAGGTTTGCATGAAGAGGCCGCGGCTTCTAATAAAATGTATCATTCCGTGTTTGCTCATGAGTCTGTCCGTCTAAATTTATACTGCTCAAGAGCACGATGACATTTCATTTCTCGCGTGGAGACCTAAGAGATTATTTTAAAACTTTAAGGCATCCGAACACGAGGAAGAGGTCAATTTTCGGTCGCAAATTGCCAATAAGAGTTTGATGATGGTGTCTTGTCCGTGTTTCCACGGAGAGGGGTGCAGTAGCTTCTGAGGGTGAGCACCGAGAGGGCAGAAGTCTGATATGTGTCCATTGAACTAGTGCTTAAATTAACCCAATACATTGCATAGCAATGAATGCATTTCGACTACTGAATTTAGTAGATGTACCCGTAACAAATGTTTAATTAATGGCTCTATGTGAAAAATGTAGGATGTTTAATTAATTTAATGTCTTCCATCGCTCTTCTGAACTTAAAATACATTGCTTCATTCATTAGTGATCCGTTTGGTTATTCACATATTTCTAAACTCTGTCTCCTTCGATAATTAAACAGCGTTACGGATAAATAACAATTTTCTTAGTTACAGATGTGTGTGATCTCTTAACCTTTTAATATAAATAATGATTAAACATAGATCACGGTATTAAATATAAAAAAATATCCTAGATTTAAAAAAAAGCCCAAGACACCTGCAACAGGACTATGAAAGTTTTGGAAAGAACTGTTTGTCTGTAGGCAGCAGAGTCAATATTGTGCGGTATATTATGTTGCGTAATACGATACAATATTATCGAGGTATGCTACTAAAGTATGTGTAGAATCCTTAAACATTGTCATTGATAATGATGTCGTATCTGTGTTAACGCGGAAAGAGGGTGCTGTCGCTTCTGAGGGTAAAGACCCCTGAGCACCCAAAGGGCAGAAGTCTCCTCTTAGCTCAAATGATCATTCGCTTGCAGAACCCCTTCTTACAGGGGGCCCCTTCACTCAGCTCACAGATACAACACACAGAAGATACAACACACCTGCCCAAACCGGGACGCCCAGATCATGGGGAAGACACGCTACCCCTATGCCAGGACGCCGGCTATTTTAACGGTGTTTAGTGGAAATTTGTACCTAGACCTGTTTTTGTTGAGCTCTGAATCCTCTGATGAGGGTATTTATGTCTGTAATACATTTTAACGAAGCTTTTATAGGATTATCAAATATCCTTCAGGTTGTATGCCCTAATGCAAATTCAGCTAAAACATTTGATGAAATCGACAAATACATAATACATGGATTTAAGCAGCAATCTCTGCCAAATGAAAATGTTGCCGGAAAAAAACTTTTAATGATTAAAAAAAATCAACATTATTAAGAAATTAGCTGCAAGAAGTTATAATCTATAAATGTCATGAGTTTTAAGTGTGTACGACCATAATTTATTGTTAAAAAAGTTACTGAATACTTTAAATGCATTCTTCTCAAAACTGATTTCGACTCATTTGTTCACTTCAAATCAAGTACCTCAAAATATAATTATCCTATTACTATGAAATTGGATGGACTGTAGCCGTCTCAGTGCGTGAAAAGCGCAATTTTTGGCGTGAAAGGAATGAAAAGCGACGCTCTTCACCGATATGTGCTCATCCCCTTTCAAGCAGACGACTTTATTGTAAGGCGTGTCGCTGAAGCCATGTCGAGACTTCACTCTAGAAAGGCTTCCATTCTTTAAATACTGCTTCGGAGGTACCCACGATGATCGGGGAATTTCTTTGAAATAACGAAGTGAAATGAAACTGGAGTGTATGTATTGCGCAATTAGTATGCTTGGCTTGTTTTCGTAATGACAAAAAAAAAGGTATCAATTGCCTAATAGAAATAATTCGTATCAAATAAATAAAGCCGCGGTAGCCTGGTTGGCAGAGCATCCGCCTCGCAACCGAAAGATAGCGAGTTCTGTCCTCGTCTCTGCCAAAGATCACCGTGTTGGCTCATGGCAATGGGGGCACGTTGATGGGTCCTCCAAGTTCCTATAATAGATGATACCTCTGGGGGTACCGAGTCGCTGGCTGATTTGGATCTCAATTCTTGCGGATGAATGAGCTCGACCACCTCCCTCAAAAGGATTGTGTCGTGTGTGTTCGAGCAAAGTCACCTGAACGGTGCTCGTTGACAATGAAAGGCGCACACCTCTACCTCCATTCGAAAGAGCTCCCGAGCTTGGTATGAAAAAGTGGCATTAAGACCTACCCCCTACCCATCAGATAAGTATAGAAAGTCCACACACAGAAAAAATTTCGGTATCCGATTACGTTCGGAAGAAATTTTTTAAAAAAAGGTTTTTTTTAAATTGAAAGCTGTAACTTTTTGGATAAACTATTTAAAACTATGATTATTCGATGCATTGTCAATTATAATACAAAATACTATAAATACAACAAAAAATAATTGAAAATATAATATATTTTGAGAAATTGGAAAAATTGTAGTGCATTTTAGTGAAATTTGACCCAAACAGTTCACACTCTGTACAAAATGGTAATGCAGCCTCCAATTTTTCACCGTACACAAGTTTCAGAATCTAATGATGAATGAAATGAGCCCACATCTAAAAAACATTTTGAGATGCAAAGAAGTGATGGGTAAAAATATACGCATATATGCATTGTTTTTATAAAGCCACGACTTAATTTTTCTAAAAAACACCTATAAATGAAAAAGTGTTTCATCAACCATAAAACTTTTGATTCATTTCATTGCTCATATGATTTAAAACACACGCTCCAATTTTTTTTTATGTAAATACCTCTATTAGGTTTTGGCATATAATGTTGACGGTGAAGAATTTAAATAAAAATGAAAGTTTTGAGAAAATGGAAAATTTTAACTGAAAAAATATGCTATCCTGCATGATAGGTCGGGCCTTTCTTTTCCTAGTAAAGATAAATTATTTTGGGAAGAGAAAAGACTGAACTGCAAGAAATAATAATATTATTAAAAATGGCCAATGTGGTCGATAATCAGGATTTTTAATATAGTCTAATAACTTGAATGCAGTTAAAGCTTTTATAAGAAATGCATTATTGCGCAAATAGTTTCGCGAATTTAATCGCATAATAAAGGGAGGTTGACATTAGTACTGCTTTCGCGTGATCTCACTTTTTATTGTTTTTTTTGTACATTCGTTAGAATTCCATTTCTCAGCGTTCAATTTTTCGTGAAAAGGATTATTTTCGTTAGTAAGGGTAGATGTAAACAAATTTGAAGCATAGGACATTAAATGAGTCATTTTGTCATTTACAAGTTTATTTATTCAGACATTTACTTCGTAAAAGAGATTTATTGCACTCCTGGGTCTTTAATACAGTATTTATTACGTTTAATGTCTTCGCTAGATGGAAAAAAGCCATGGAAACATTTTACACTGACAAAACATTTCTCTCGTTGCATGTCATGGATCTGACACGAATGATAGCAAAATTTCATTGCTTTTGTTTTAAATTCCAAAATAAATATAAAAAAAACACTACGAATTTTTATAATGAAGGAAAATAAATTCTTCTTTTCTAAGGTTCAGTTTTCGAGCCTACTTCTTGTCTTATATTTTTATTTTTTTTAATTTTTTAATCTTATTTTGGAAGTTTTTATTTAGGATAAAGGATTTATTAGTTATATGTAATCAAATTTTAGGATTAAAAAGGAATCAAATTTTCTTAGCTCGAATATATCGACACGTTGGGATATAAATTCTTATCTTAATGTAACACTGGTAATCAGAAAAAACATTCCATGCGTACCCTTTACATCGTAACAGTAACTGTTTTCCTCTGCCCTCTATCGGCCGTTGCCATGAACAATCAGTTCATGTCCTGGAAGCGAACGTAAAGCATGATATAATCCCCGAGTATTATTTTAATGCATATTTGTTAAATGTCATTGTCCAAAATAGTTTTGTCCCCTTGTAAATCATGTCCTTTAATGTCATTCAGCGCATTTTTAACTAAATTGGCATGATTTATTAATTTTAATTGTCTACCCTGATAGAATTAAAGTTTTGGCGCCCTTTCGGTCACAACATGCATTTTTTTCCACACTGCCTTTCCTTCTATAACGACACCTGAAACAAATTGTTGATGAGTTTAATTATATTGACGTTCAGTTTTCAAGCAACACTGGGGCTATTTTGGGACTGACCTTGTCATTTTGAGCCACCGTCAGATGACGAAGAATGGCTCACTCCCTCTGCACACCAGCAAATTGTTGATGAAAAGATAGCAGTAGCTGAAAAAAAATTCGGCTGGATTTTCTATATTTCACCAACAGGCGATCAATACTAGAAGATAAATTGCTGATAATTGAAAAAAAAAAATCTCAGATGATTCATAAAATTTATATTTATATTGATTATTTTAAATTTAAAAGCTTTAAATCGTGATATTAGATGTTGATGCATTTATTTACATTGTTCATGCTCGAACTTTCAACTCCAGTTGGCGTGACGCACATGTCTGACTTTCCTTCGCCAGTAGGGGTAATGCAATGCAGATGAGAAATTTTTTATTTCCTTTATTGTGTTTTCTTTTCATTTGAAAGTCCTTCAGAATGAAACCGAAAGATCGATTCACTAACAGCATTTGATTTTAAATACATCAAACACTAAAAAAATAAAGGGGCTGATTTCATTCAGATATTTCATCCACAGATCCTAATTTAGACCTTGATCCCCGTGCACGATCTCCTCTTATCCAGTACAATCAGTGGTATGAATCTCGACACGGAGGGCTATGTGACCAAGGCAGATTTATACACGCTCCAGTCACCACACACTTAGTCTTAACCTGAGTCCTGTCAATAAAGCTACGTTCAGTGGTCGGCTGCATACAACAAGAAGAAGTCTTGGGCCAGCGGGGTTCGAACTCACAACCTAAGAAATGCGAGTCCAACGCCCTATCAACAACCAGTCTATCCCTGTCTGTGTTCGTATTTTGTGTTTTCAGGTAATAATAACGTGTGAGAGTGAAAATTTCTGCTTCAGCGAATAGAAAATAAGAAAAAAATTAGAGGACTGAAAATTTGATCTTCGCAAACACGGAACACGTCGAAGTAAATAAGAGCGCTGACTTTGGTTCATCTATTTTAATTCTTGATTCGATGAAATTTCCATATCGAAATAAAAGGCAGTTTAGCGGAATAAGACAAACTCACAATTGTAATACAATTGAATTCGCAATTTTTTATCAATGCATTTGCTCAAAAAAAAAAAAATCGCAAGGCACTCAGAATTGGTTTCTCCAGTTCAAGTTGAACTAAATCAGTGAGAGCCACGACTCCGCGAAACACAATACAAGGACGCGTGTTCTCTCTTTCCTTGCGCCTTGAGTGTACTTGATGAGAAATTTGGTTGTTGAATCGCCGGATCCGTACCACTTTTCGTGATTTACTGTCACCGTCATAGAAGGAAACCCTTTTTGGGATAAAGACGCAGTAAATCAGCGGCGGACAACAAATATCTTTTGTTTGATCGAACGGATCATAAAATCTTGGGTGAAAGAAATTCCCCGCTATGAAAAGAAGAGGGGCAAAAAACAACAGCTCAACCCTCTCCCTGTTTCTACCTAAAGCAATTCAGATGGCGTTTTTCGTTGACAGCAGCGTTCTAGAGTAATACTGCCACACTGAAGCAAAAGATGCCCAAGTCCGCATAGCTGAATGGTTATGACTATGAGTCAGAATATCATGTGTTCGAATCCCAGTGGATTTAAAATGTGGCGGCTCTCCAATGCGGAACAATTTTTGTCCCTTTGTTTATTATTGCAAATTTACATTTTAAAAAGTGGTGGCAACACTCACTTCTGCTTCTTTTAAAGTTTTGATTATTCCATATATATTTAATTTGTTAAGTGGGGATTTTTTCTTTTTTAAAAAAAAAATAATTTGTCTTCAATCAGAACTCAAAGAAGTGGTATTCTTTAAGAAGCAATAAGAACTTTTTGTTCTGAAAGAATGGATCCTTTTCTTCTGCAATCGCCCTGTTATTCTTTTTTAAAACAATTTTTCGAGAAAACGAATTCTGAATTCTAAAAGAATAAAAGAAAAGGCACTTGTGTTCTGGCTAAGAAGGTGTATGTTTGTTTTAATAAAACCTTTTTTCGATATCATGGAGTTGTCCAGTTCCGATGTGAGATGGTGTCTGAATTAATTATGTTAGTGTCTAGGGCAAATCTGGCCGCACTACAATTTTTTTTCTCCTTGATATCGTGTTCCAGAAAATTCGGGACCTTTCTTTCATTTACCAGATGAGTGCTCTGGACTTTTCTTCTTGTCTCCAGAAAAGTATCCTGGAACTTTCCCTACTTGCATAAATGCTGAAGATCTCTCAGTCCCAGGGTTCTTAGTTCAGACTTGAGTTAATAAATGGATTTAATTCTACTTCCTGTGTCTTCTTGAGTTCTATCTACTTGGCAATACTAGGCACACCCGTTTAAAATAGAATTATTTAAAATTTTGTTATCTTGTTGAAGAATAGAATGGAGCTCGAGCTCGAAAATTAATAAATGAATCTTTAATGAGAAATATTTTTTCTCTGAGGGTTTCTTAATTCCCTTACTTGAGGGCTGGTGGTAAGGTCTCGGCTTCGGAACCGGAGGGTTGCAGGTTCGTGGCTCGATTTCACCAAAGGACCGTCGTGTGAGAGGGGGGGGGTCTCTTGCACGTTAAATCTGTCCATTGTCCTCGCGCGAACAGTTGAGACGCTGTCGCTGGGACAGTGGCCAACGGTTGTCCTGATGGGGCAATCATTCGCAATTGTCCCGTCGTGGTCTGGAAGTAGGCTTGATCTTCTACTACACGCAACAGTTAGCCTCATGTGAACCCACCTTCAAACATAATGTTGCCCCCGAGTATCATTTTAATTCATATATGTTAAATGTTATTCTCCTAAATAGTTTGGGCTGCGGTGGCCTGCTGGTAAGGTCTCGGATGCGGAACCGGAGGGTTGCAGGTTCGAGGCTCGATTCCACCGAAGAATCCTCTTGTAAGGGGGTCTCTTGCACCTTAAATCTGTCGGGCCTAACATCCTCCCGTTGGTGTGGAGAGGGGGGATGTCAGCTCAGGTGTCGTCCTCGTCATCTGACCCCGGTTCGAAACGATGAGGTCTGTCCCAAAATAGCTCCAGTGATGCTCTACAACGGGACGTTAATATAACTAAACTAAACTATTCCCTCACTTTCTTAATTAACGGGTCGCTCTCCGTTTAATTTCCTTAGTCTTCGCATACTGACCTACCGTCACGAGAAAGACCCTAGTAACCGTAAAAGTAAGGGTTAGTCGGCGTGGAAACGAGATACTCTATCACATTTTGGGGGTGAATGTATAAAATATCTCGCCAAATTTCATCTGGCACCAAAAGAGCCGGTTTGGAACCCGATATCTGCATTATCACAAGCTAAGAGAATTTCTACCGTAATGAAAGTGCTCAATAAGCCAATTGTTGTGGCCTAAATACCTGTTTCCCTCCTTATTTAGACTCGTTTGCTTACGGCAACGGTGCTCAAGGTTTTTCTCGTGACGGTAGGACAGTATGCATTTAGTGTTCATATGGCAAAGGAAAGGGAGTCAAATTTTGTCAAGTTGTTTCAGACGATTTTTTTATGTGAATTTTCTGATCTTTGCTTCATGTTAAGAGATTCGATTATTCATTTTGTTTCACTCGACTCTTAGTTTCGTCGATGCATTTTTTACTTGGCGGGAAATCATTGGCGTTGAATTCCTCATCTGGCGTTGAGGGAAGCCCCCTGAATAAAAAACAGTTTTAAATTATCTCTGCTAAAATTACATTCATACTTTAAATATAAATGTATAATCGACGTCCTGGCATAGGGGTAGCGTGATGTGGGCATTCAGTGCTCAAGTCCTGGTTCGGGCATGGTTGTTATTCTGTGTTCTGTCTGTGAGTAGTGTTTGCACGTGGCCCCCTGTAAAAGTTCGCAACTGAAAAAGGCACGTCCAAAAATGTTACCATTTCGGAAAGTTTCTCTTGTTTGGATAATTTAGTTGTAGTATCGTCCCGCTTTGAAGTAACACTGGGGTTATTTGGAAACGGACCTCTTCATTTTGAACCACGCTGGGCTGACGAGGATGACACCTGAACAGGCACCCCCCTCTCCACACCAAAGGGAGGACGCTTGGCCTGACAGATTGAACGTGCAAGAGACCCCCTCACACGATGGTTCTTCGGTGGAATCGAGTCTCGGACCTGAAACTCTCCGGTTCCGAAGCCGAGACCTTACCACCAGGCCACAGCGGTCCTATTCTATCTGTGAGTAGTGTGGATGCTCCCCCTTGTAAAAAGGGCGTGTGCAAGCGAATGTGAAGCATAAAGTAGCTAAGTCGTTCTCTTGGCTCTAGTTGGGGCTAAACTAGGGATGATCGGGATGATCAGGGGATATCCTAAATAAGGGATGATCGGCTAAAATCGCGGACTCTCGGTCGGAGGGGCTTGTAAAGTGGCATGGGTAACAACTACAACAAATATAAATGTGGAAAAAAAGGCATTTAAAAAAACTACGAATAGGTTATTCATTACTGAAATAATGTCTAATTCGGAACACAACGAAACAAAATCCATCGATCCTTCCGAAACGGGGAGTAAATTTAGCACGTTCGAAAACGGTCACGCCCATATGGAACAATAAAATGAATCACATTCGCCGGTCAGGCCTCAAAAATGTTGAATGAACGAAATATTTCGCTTAAAAATCACTGATTGAAATTTTCGCTAACAATAGGCGTCCCCATTTCATATGGAATGTCTACATTGACAGTATTTCTTGACGTCATGGTAGGGGAGGGGATGAAATCCCCCCCTCTCCCCTCCCACCATCCGAACATTAAAAGTTCCGCTGGTAAAAATCTGCATATCAAAGATATCTGTATACTAAACATACTGCAAATCTGCTTGTTAAGTATTGTTCACAATTTAATTACGCAGTAAATATACTGGTTGATCAGCGAATAAGTCCTGATTTTAAAATTAAATACAGTAAAATCTCGTTACAACGAACTTCACGGGACCGTAAAATTTTTTCGTTATAACGGATATTTCGTTGTAACGGAATTTTCAAAATTGAACATAAGAAACAATTAGATTAAGAAATTATCAAAACCAACCATGAAAAACTGCTTTTCAAGAACGTGGATGCTACTATCATCTAAAATATGAAAAAAATGACTTACCTCTAGGGAAGCAATCACTCTTTGAAAAACAGATTGCAAAGAAATAAAAATTTTATTTTAGAAAGTCCAGGATCTTTTTCTGTACAAGGTTAGTCGCCACATTAGAAACTAAGTAGTTTTGAAGATGGTGAATGCTTGAAAAAATCAAGTCCGGCACATTACTTTGTGAATTAATAAATGATCGCAATGTCTCCAAACTCGCTAACGCATCTGTTGAAGTAACAATTGGCGTATTGTTTTCTACCACAGTTTCTTCATTTTCACTGCTCTCGTCATCAGCATCACTCCTGTCGTCTTTAATGGATTAAACGATGTCTTCTTCTGTCAGTTCATAACATGTTAGGACGTTGTCATCTGCACCGAGATAATCGTTCAAATCAACCTCATCTGAAATCGAAGTTTTCTTTTTTGTGGCGTTCCAAATTTCTTCTAACCCCGATTGCTGAGTTTCGTTTGGATTCTCTTCTTCTAAATCGGCATCCTCTGGAGCTGAATCATCGTCTACTGAATGGGTTGAAGGTTTCCAACAGTTGCCTATTGTGGATTGATTGATGTCATCCCAAGATCCACATATCCATTCAATAACTTCCTTAATGTTGCACGTTTTTCTCCAAATCGCACAAAATTTGATGCGTTAAAAAGGTTCTGTAGCGGTATTTTACTGCTCGGATGATACCTTGGTCAAGAGGTTGAAGCTTTGACGTGCAATTAGGCGGGAAATATTTCACATGGATGTTATCCAATTTTGGTGGATTATTATGGGGAGTACAGTTGTCAATGAGAAGAAGGATTTTCCTCCTCTTCTTTTTCATATCTTTATCAAAATCGATGAGTCATTCATTAAAAATAGATTGCGTCATCCATGCTTTTCTGTTTGATTTGTAAATGCATGGTAATGATTTACAGTTTTTAAATAATCGAGGTTTTGCGGATTTTCCAATGATGAGAACTTTTCGCTTCTCTGTTCCGGATTTGTTACAGCAAAAGAGGGCAGTGATTCGTTGCTTTGAAGCCTTCCCACCAACACATTTGTCATCTTTTAAGGCCAAGAATTTTCTCTGCTCAAGCTGAAAAAAAACTCCAGCTTCATCAGCATTGAACACATCATTTGGGCTGTATTTTTTAATGAGGGCTGCCACTTCTCCTTTTCTCCATTCGTTGACCGATTCCATCGGCGCGTCATTCGCCTCCCAAGATATGGATTTCATAACCACTCCGTACCGCTCTCGAAAGCGAATCAACCATCCAAAACTAGCACTGAAGTTTTCTACACCCAGCATCTTAGCAAATTCTAAGGCTTTTTCTCGGATTAAAGGTCCGGTTAGTGGAACATTTCTGGACCGAACATCTTGAAACCATTTGAAAACTGCCTTATCAACATCTTCAAATTGGGCTTTACGCAACCTTTTTCTTTTAGGGCCAAGAACAGAAGTTTGCAGTTGCTTAAAAAGGTTTTCACGATCTTTTAAAAAAGTTGACAATGGTGATGGAGAAATGCCGTACTTTTTAGCCACCTTACCTTTTTTAATTCCATTGTCTACCTCGGATATGATGTTTTTCTTTTCTTCCAAAGAAAACTGTTTCCTTTTCACAGAAGGATCCATCACTTATCGAGCTGTAGAGTACGCAGAAACCTTACTTTTCGTAACACTTCTCACTCCCGTCTGACAATCTACACTACAGGAAAGGCTAGAGGCTTTTTTTTATTGAGAATGGAACCAATAATCATTCAGTTTTGTTTTCGCACCGCGATAATTTTTTGTTTACTTCTCGGAAAAATCCGTTTTTGTTTGTTAATTACACTACCCGCCACCAACTTTTATCACTCAGCTGCGTAACCTTTCGACTCGGGGAGCAGTAAATCGCAGCACCTGCTTCGGGATATCTGTTTCCTTGGAGATGGTGTGGAACCACCTCGGAAATAAGTTGAAAGAAACTCGAAGAAGGTCTGAGTAGTTCGTTATAACGAGATTTTCTTAATTTGATAATTTCGTTATATCGAGATTCATTTAACATTGTTTTAATAGGTTTTCGGTAGGGACTTCTGTAAATTTCGTTATAACGGAATTTTTCGTTGTAACGAGATTTTACTGTATCTCTACAACAAAGATCGATAGATTGATGCGGTACACTGGACGTTTATGAGCAAAACTGTAAAAATGCTGTGCAAAAGTTAAAAAATTTAATTACGAAAATCGTTCACAGATGGCGCTCTGTCCTGAAAACTCTTTCTCTGAAAGAAGCTTTAAAAAAGAAACCAATAAAGTGATGCGGTCGTTGCAATCAAAATAAAATTTTTTCAACACGTTCGCCGTTCGAAACCAAGAGGTGGCGTCATCGAACAATGAAATTCGACATCACGTCTTGCAATGTCTCAACGGAAATGGAATCGCATGCAACACCCATCAACGATTCAAGTTCATCTAGAGTGGCGGGATTGTTTCCACAGACAGTGTATTTCAACGCTCTCCACAGAAAGAAGTCGCAAGGAGTCAGATCGGGAGTCATTTTTCATTTTTGACGTCACACTGAAAGCGTATATGGGCATTGCGATGAGAGCGTCATCTGTGAATGATTTTGATAACTAAATCTTCTAAACTTTTGTAGAGCATTTTTACAGTTTTGCTTATAAGCAGTTCTTATTCGCTGATCACCCTGTACTATTATATATTAAATGTTATATTATAAAGTAGATATTATATTATTTAATAGAGTAAATATTATATTATATTTTACAAGGTGACCTTGAAACGTTGACCGTGGCTTTTATTCCTTAAATATTGATCATAAATATTTACTACTAGCTGGTAACCGGCGCGTTGCTGCCGAAAAAATAAGTGAAATCAATCAATAAATTGGGAATGTTGTATCGAAATAGGACGGAGGGCGCGACAGCATATAAAATGCGGACAAACAAAAATTCATTTTTATACATTAGATTAAGGTATTCTTTTAGGACTGTAAAACTCGGCCTTCTTTCGGAATGACAATGAAAGAATCTATTTATGGTATCTCGTGACTCGTTTCATATTTGTTCGGAATTCTCAAGTTTAATTTTAGAAAATGCGATTAAAAACTTTTTTTAAAATTCGTTAAAGATATATATATAAAGAAAATATATTTATAAAGTAAAATCATTAATGACTTGCGTGACATTTGCGTCCTATAGCTACAAAATATGAACCTTTCACTTGGATTTAGTATTCCTACCGAATCTATTGCCATCTCGGCGAGTTATTTGGAAATTAATATTTTGTAATTAGATGCGGTTGAGATTCATTAAAAAAAAATTTAGCTAATTGCGTTACACCTCTAACCATCCCATAGGTGTGAACAATAAACTGACCAAGTTTCCTCGTAATCGGATGAAATGTTTAGGAAGGCCTGAGGGACATACAGACAAACATTAATTTTTATTGACATAGAAGATAAATTGCAAAGTTAGGTGGAAAATGTTATGAAATAGATTGAAATTCCCAGGGAATTAAACTTTAAAAAATGCAAAATTTTAATTTTTATACCGCTTCCCAATAGAAAACTCCCAATGAGTAAAATGCGCCCCATCGTCTAATAAGGTCATGTACAAAATATCTGAATGTTGTAGTGAAAACTCTCAAAAATATGTTGAATCAAAGTTGGTGAAGGGTCGATCACAAATTAAAATACAAATATTTACAGCTTCAATTCAGATGATTAAATCATAAAAAAATAAAATATGCTTCAAATCTTTTGTTTTAAATAAAATTTTAATTTAAAATTTTACATCATGAATAACAGAATATAACTTAAAAATAGCACAGTCGATGAATTTTTTATATAATCTTTCCATTAAGTTATTAAAGCAACAAATGTTTCATACTTTTAAACCAATAAAGGAATAAATTATTATTTATTTATTCAATCATTACTTTCTTCGTCAATTTGTGTACAACCCCCCTAAAACACGAACATCTGACATGATTTTTCCCCCTCGGTGTGCAAACTCATATCCAGGTATCGAAAAGTGGTTTAAGTCAGCATTTATGTAGTTGCTGATCTTTGAGACTTTTTTTATGATCAATTGTTGAAATTTTGTGTTTGACTTTATTAAGAATGGTGCACGTTTTAGTCGGTGGGGATTTTTTTAATATTAAATCAACATAAAAATTTAAATTTTGTGTTTTTTAAAGTTTAATTTCCTGAAAATTTTAATCGATTTCATAACATTTGTCACCTATCTTTGTAATTTAAAGTATAAGTTCTATTATCAATATTTAAGGAATAAAAGTTTCGAGGTTTTTGAGACTCCCTGAGTAGCAAACTCTTGAATTAACGAATTTTTACCTGATATGGCAATTCATTAAGCTAGTTGAAGTTCGGATATCACATGCAATTGTCACAGATTCAACAAATGGAATTCAAAAAAACTGTCGCATATGATACGAAATTGTCACATATTCAACAAATAGAATTCAACGAAACTGTCATATATTCAACAAATAGAGTTCAATGAAATTGTCACATATTCAACAAATAAAATTTAACAGAACTGTCACATATTCAACAAATGGAATTCAACAAAACTCTCACATAT
>JAPMOQ010006034.1:420826-438825 GCA_026543055.1 Argiope trifasciata
AAACTGTCACATATTCAACAAATAGAATTCAACAAAACTGTCACATAATCAACAAATAGAATATAGACATTAATTATATTAATACAGTCGGACCAACAAAATACTGTTGCGGATTTTGTTGGTACTACTGTATTATTTGAAATACTGTTTTTTGAGTAATATTGTTAAGCATTACGTTCAGTGTAATGGGTTTATTTTGTTTGAAAGCGTAATGAATAGTCCTTTATTAGAAAGACAACGAAGTCGTTTACTGACACGAATAACACCAGCGCACATACGACAACTATTTACAGCCGAGACGAACACAGCAGCACACAACAATAACAGAAGCCCACGAATAGTAACAACATCCACAGCACACAAAGTGGCCAGACAGATTTCAGGAGAGATGATCTTCTGAGCCTTACTCTACAGTCTCTCCGGACGGCTGAAATACTCCTCTGTCTCTTGTCGCTTTAGCTGTCTATTCACTACTGCGCACAATTCAACTCACAGCGACGGTAGAATACGGCACACAGCAATTCAGCACTCCGTCTTTGCTTCTGTATTTTCACAGCCACTCTGACTACTATTCGCCGTAATCAAATTAAACTCTACTCTTCAGTTAAGGACTACTCCCAGATCGAAAGCGCCGGCCTTTTATAGTTCCCTGGAGGTGGAGCAAAAGGCTTCTGGGCCAGTCAGGGCGTATCTCGGTTTCTAATGAAGGTAACGTCAATTTCCCAAAAGTTTTGAGATTTGTCTATTTTGTCACCAAAGCCGCCAAGTTTTTCGCCAAGCCCTGGGATCCTACATGGGACATCCAGGCACCATTGTGTACGGTAAATCTATCTTTCTTACGATATTTTCCTTGCGGTGAAGCAAAATGACAGGTTCGTACCCATACGCATTGTCAGAACAAAGGGAAATGCTGTTTTAAATTATTTCATCATTCAATATGGAGGGACCATTTTGACAGCCATGCTTTAATGCGGTTCAAATCGACGAAATCTGCTCATTATCTTACGATATCGAAAATTCTGGTAGAAGGGACAGATAATTTTTGGTGACATTTACAGGAATAAAACCCTTCCATGAGAAATAAATGTTATGTCAAATGTTTGATTTAATGAGGACTCTTTTTTGAAGTTTTCACGAAATGCGCTGTTATATATATCTTTCTCACATTTTCAATCGTTAATGAAACACTTTTTATTCATCCACTTCACTCCAAAAACACTTTTTCAAAACTTCTACGGATGACACTCGATGTTAATATAGGTATTTTTTTTCAAATATTAATGAAATAGTTAAAATTTTCCAGTAATTTCTAAATAGTCGCCAAATTCATCACCAAATGGTCTCCAAGTTTTGGAATTACTGTCGTGACACCCGATCATAAATAATATAATAAGATGTATATAAATAATATAAGAAAATAAGTAGGAATTGAATTAAAATATTTTTTATATTCTTTGGCAAGTACCGCCCTCTATGTAGTATATATCAGAAAATGAATTAGTGTTAATTTAGTTCTGTGTGGCAACAGTGTTTATAATTTAAGCTCGTTTTTATTAAAAATAAAATTTGCTTTAGAATAAAGAAATGAATGGACAAAATGGAAACATTTACTGTCGTATCTAACATTACTAATTTTTTTTGAAACAGCAACGCACTTTTGATGGTATTATTAATGTATAAAAAATCGAACTTTCTTCTATCTACAGTCTTTCGGTAGAGAGAAATGTTTTAAATCCACACCTTTTTTGAACAACCCTGCGCTCATCACAATTTTGTAGAAACATTTTCTACTGCTTTGACCTCTCAATCTTATGATGTTGCAAAATGTTTTAGACATAGGTTTTTGCTAGTCATCATCTAAGGATTATGCAGTGGTATCTTAGTGAACCAGGAACAGTCCCTAGACACTGGTGAGCACTTTTGTCGAATGGTTACGTTACGCGGTGTCAAGAATCTCAGGCTCGATTTCCACTCAAACCAATCCACCACATCGGTGACCCGGTGATGAACTTTCAAACTGCTGTCGTGGCGCCATCTACCCGCAGCAAACGCAACCAAAGCAAAGTCGTCGGCCTCACTTGAAGCAGTAGAAACAACAACTCTCTCCATCAGCAACGCTAAGTCGTCAGACTCATTCGATGCAGCCGCAACAGCTCTCATACTCACCAAAAACGCTTGGAGCAAATAAACGTTAGTCATTCGGCAGACTCACTGGTTGGAGAGTATTGTAGTGCCATCTTTATAAGCCAGTAATGGACACGAGCAATCGCTTTTGTCAAATGGTTAAGTTACCCGACTACAAACCAAGGTCTCGGCTTCGGAAGCGGAGGGCTTCAGGTTCGAGACTGGATTCCACCGAAGAACTGTCGTATGAGGGGGGACTTTTGCACGTTAAATCTGTCAGGCCAAGCATCCTCCCTCTGGTGTGGTGTGGTGTGGAGAGGGGGCGTGCCAGTTCAGGTGTTTTCCTCGCCCTCTGACCGTTGTTTAAAAGGACGAGGTCTGTCTCACAATAGCCCCAGTGTTGCTTCGAAACGAGAAGTTAATATAACTAAACTAAACAAACCCAAACATTGCAGGTTTGATTCTCACTCCATCCAAACCACCACAATCATTTTTACACTTTTCGGAAGACAATTTTTTCCTGTGTCTGCCCACACGTGAGGATAGGGTACACGAGTAATGATAAATGACGGCTAATGTAATTGAAAGGTACGCGTATTCTCGTTTTTTTTTAATCCTTTTTTATGTCCTCTTCGCATGCCTCATTTTATCTCGGCATTAATTGCGAGCGAGACACACGTCCCCTCATCGATTTGAGCGGCGAAAATTGCGCTCGACATTCATCAAACGTGACATTTCAAACCGTGTGTTTTTCTTCGCCTTTTCACCTACATTTCGTCGATGGAAACGGACAATCCCATTAGGAGCGGACCTCAGCCGGGGTATCGATCCTCCTGGTAAGGTTTCTCTCTCGCAAGTTCGAGTGGCAACGGGCACGAGTGGATTAGGATATCCCGACTAAGCTAAAAACACTACGTTCAAAACACAGGTTTTCGGTCACGTTGGCGAATGTTTTTTATGTAAATGTTATTTCTTGTAGTTCAGACTTTCCTCTTTCCAAAACAATTCATCTTTTCGAGAAAAAAGAAAGCCTGACCTATTGTCCAGGGTCACAGATTTTTTCAGCTAAAATTTGCCTTTCACTTCAATTTTAATTTTCACTAAAATTCTCCACCGTTCACATGATAGCTACAAAACTAACAGAGGAACTTATATAAATATTCCAGAGTAAGTTTTAAATAATACTGACAAGGAAATGAACCAAAAGTTTTAGTGTGGGTGAACTGCTTTTTCATTTATATGTGTTTTTAGAACAATTAAGTTGTAAATTTATGGAGACTTTGAAGCAAAACATATTTTTCAGCTAAAATCTGTCTTTAATTTCAGTTTTAATTTTCACAAAAATTCTTCACAGTTAACATGGTATCCCAAAAACTAATACACGTATTCACATAAAAACTTCAGCGTGTGTTTTAAATGATATGGGAAATGAAATGAGCCAAAAGTTTGATTGTTGGTGACATACTTTTCCATTTATCGGGGTTTTTAGTGAAAGTACCTCCAAAAAAATCCTCATAACTCTAGAAACAATCAGACTATTAATAACATCTCGGTATAATTTAAAACTAAAGTATTAAAAAAGATTTTTAACTAAAAAAAATTTCATATTTTGATCACTTAAATAGTTACTGTAAATTTATTTCCATAAATATAACTTTGATAAAGACACTAAATATCCACCGTTTCATACAGATTATTTCGATGTATAAATAATTGCATTTGGATCATTTCTTGTTGAGTTGGGATTGTTTGAATGAAGCAACGTGGCGGGAAAAATATCATTCTTCATAAAATGAGTTTAAAAAAAACAAAAAAAACTAGGGGTTTTATAAAAAGCACCTCCAGAATAGTCCTTATAGCACGAGAAATATTCCGATTATTGGCAACATCTTGGTATCGTTTGAAAGCTAAGGGATCAGAGAGCATTTTGAAAAAATAAAAATATTCGATATTTTGAATGTTTTTCGAAGTTTCAAGTGTGTACATAAACCTCAAAAATAATGAAATAATCAGAAGTTTCTTCTACAAACAACCTTAAAGTTGCATCACTACTTTTACTGTTTCCCATGTTCTGGTGGTAAGGTCTCGGCTTCGGAACCGTAGGGTTTCAGGTTCGAGACTCGATTCCACAGAAGAACCGTCGTGTGAGGGGGTCTCTTGTACTTTAAATCTGTCAGTCATCCAAATCAAACGTCCTCCCGCTGTCAATCAAACGTCGTTCCGCTGGTGTGGTGTGGTGTGGAGAGGGGTGTGCCAGTTCAGGTGTCGTGCTCGTCCTCTGACCGTGGTTTAAAATGACGAGGTCTTTCCCAAAATAGCCCTTGTGTTGCTTTAAAAAACATAACGTTAATATAACTAAACTAAACTAAACTGTTTCTCAATTTTCCAAAAATTTACTATCGCATTTACCTAAGTTTATTTGACTTGACTACTTTCAAGTAGGGGCATTTGGCAAGCGATTTTCTGCTTCCCTCTGTGGGGTGTCGGAGTTTTGGAAGGATATTCTGATTTAAACTACTCAGTAAAATTTGAAAATTCCGATAAATTTATATAAATAAAAATGAACGTTTGTCTGTATGTCTCTTCTGCCTTCCTGAACCGTTCACCCGATGGCGATGAAACTGGGCCAGCTTATTTCTCACACCTACGGGATGGCTATAAAGATAGTACAATGATCTAAAATAAAATAAATATTTGGATCTCAATCGCATGTATTTGCCAAGAATTCATCTCCTAATAACTCGCCGAGGAGACAATAGATTCTGTAGAAATGCTAAATCTAATTGAAATATTAATATTTTGTAGCTATAATAAGCAAATGTCATGCAAATTATTTTCAGAGGTAACCACTTTATAACAGATTGTGCGAGATGGTTTTGGGGTGACAAACCCTGGGATTTTAAAATTTTAATTGAATTTTAGCGTTTTTCGCAGTATTAACCAAAAATATTGTAGCACAAATAATTTTGCACCATCTTAACTTTCAAAAATTACCTTTTCAAATATATGAACGATTTTATGGTATAAATATATTTTCTATGTCTAATCATTTTTAAAGGAAAATACTTTAATCACATTTTCTAAAATTAAATTTGAAAATTCTGATCGAATAGGAAAGGAGTGCCGAAATACAATGAATAGTTTCTTTCATTACCGTTTTGAAAGAACACAAAGCTTTACAATTCCGAAAGAATATACAAATTTAATATATCAAAAAGGATATTTGTTAATGTTTTATTTACTGCCGTACCGCTCCTCCTGTTTCGGTAAAATATTGCCAAAATTATTGAACACACAGCCTCACGGTGGTTAGAGACATGACAGAAATTATTCCTTTGAAATCAACGGGTTTGATGTAACGGATGTACTCAATAATCACAAAATATTAAAGCCAGCAAAAAAAATCAGAAATGAAAAGTGAATTGGCAAAATATTTTGCAAAACTGAGTCATTACATCAACGCCTCTTTAAAGTGGCCGTATAAATGTTATAGAACAAATGTTAAAATTTTAAAACACTTTAAATTTCATATTCATGTGATGTTGACTTTTTTTCCCTCAGACTTTTCCTTTATAAAAACAGCAACGTGGTGAAGATGTCTCTCTTCCTTTATTTCAGCCACAATTTTTAAAACATCGAAAAAAAATACTAAAATAACTCTTAGAAACTACTTCCTGTCCTTTTATTTAGATTTAAACAGATGCGAGGCTTTATTGGAAAATGGGAAATTTTTCCGCGCGATTTTCAGACAACCATCAAAAAGCAAACTTCCTATATTTAAAACTCATAATGTATGATATCCGGTAGGTGTTTCTAGGAAATTTAAATCTTGTTCATATTTTTACTTTGTCGTAAAAGAGGCATGCAAATAAAAAGTATTGTAATAATCAGATATTTATTCAAACTGAAGGTTTGAGTCCGGGAAATATATTTATGAAATTATATCTTGTCTCTCTGAGAGCTTTGGAAGAACGCAGAAAAATAAATGCATTTGTGGTGAAATGGGTACTGTTTACCACTTCTTCTTGCTCACAGCCGACCACCCCGCCACCACTGAACGTAGCATTATCGACAGGATTTGTGGTGGTTGACTGCTGAATAAGTATTGTCCAACCACACATGGACCAAACAGTCAAACTAACATCCCTTTCGGGGTGGTCAATAGCTACCTTTCTCCCCACCTGCACGCTCTCAAACACTTGGAATGAAACTGCCCATCTTTGACATCCTATCCTTCAGGGTTTTGAGATGAACCGGTGCCATCAGCACTGTACTTAGATCTTTATTTACAATCTTCAGGTCTTTCCTTCACTCTGAGAACTCCATACATTCCATTAACACTAGATTGCCTAAGGTCGTCATTTTGACTGCTTTTCAATTTCAGTTAGAAAAAAAAATTGTGTATATAATGACACAGCTTCTTAGCATTTTGTGACTTCTTGTACATTATATAAATGCGTTTATTAATCATTGTAGTTGCCCCCCCTTTCATTTCCGATTTATATATGTGCTATACCTGTACTGCCTAAAAGCATTCATTTTGACTACTTGGAAAATTTTAAATAATCGAATGACTTTTATTATTGAATGGTACAAATTTCTTACATGAAATTGAAGCCAAACTGATTATATGAAATCAGATCAACTCCGATTTCGTATAACAGTTTATATATTTATTTGATTACCATCACTTCTTCGTTACTTGTCATTCGAATCTTTGCAAGACAGAAAAAGTCGTCAGCAAATGAGAACCCACAAACATCAAATACAACATATTCTAACAAACGGAAATTTTGTTAAGTACGACTTTGCAACAAAAACAAAACAAATAATACATGTGAAAAATGTCAAAAGTATGTTTGCGGAAGATGTACAAATAATGAATAAATTAATTTTTGTCCCTAATTTAAGTAAAATTTTTTTTTGCTAATAACTTGCTGTATGACTATAAATAGTATAAGAAATATTAAAAATTAATTATAAACAAATTTCTTTACACATTAGTTATTCTTTCATAATGCAGCCCTTTTCACTGCTTTGATGCAATATAGATATATACTAAGTCTCTGTCTTTCTAGTTTTAAATAGTGGTAAACAGTATCCCCAAATCAAGTGGTATTTTAAAAGGGGAATTGAGAAAAGAAATATAACTGCAATGGTTTGACAGATGGTATATGTCCAAAAAAGGAAGAGTCACTTTCGACTTTATTCCGAATCCGGAAACTAAAATATGGAGATACCATCCACTTATAATCCAAATAATATCTGAATATGGGAGATTTCCTGCACATTTCCAAAGATTTGGAAGAACGGAAGAGAATAAATGCATTTGTGGGGAAATGGGTACAGTTTATTACTATTTAATGGAACTTATGGAGATCCCAGAGTTAAGGAATTACCTGAAGACTGACAATAATGATTTGCATACAGTGCTGATGGTACAGTACTGATCTCAAAACTCTGAAGGATAGGATGTTAAAGATGGACAGTTTCATTCCAACTGTTTAAGATAGTGCAGATGGGGAGGAAGACAGTCATTTACTACCCCAAAAGGAATGCTAGTTTGACGGATCGGTCAATGCAAGGCTGGACAATACTTATTCAGCAGTCGACCACAGCAAATCTTGTCGGTACTGCTACATTCACTGGTGGCGGGGTGGTCGGCTGTTGGTAAGAAGGGCAGATAGGTATATCTGCTCGTAGGCCTGTCGGAGCCGATCTGATTTCATATAATCAGATTGGCACCAATTTCATATAAGAAATTTGCAGCATTCAATAATAAAAGTCATTCGATTATTTAAAATTTTCCAAGTAGTCAAAATGAATGCTTTTAGGCCGTACAGGTATAGCACATATATAAACAGGAAATGAAAGGGGGGGGCAACTACAATGATTAATAAACGCATTTATATAATGTACAAAAAGTCACAAAATGCTAAGAAACTGTGTCATTATATATACAATTTTTTTTTCTAACTGAAATTGAAAAGCAGTCAAAATAACGACCTTAGGCAATCTAGTGTTAATGGAATGTATGGAGTTCTCAGAGTGAAGGAAAAACCTGAAGATTGTAAATAAAGATCTAAGTACAGTGCTGATGGCACCGGTTCATCTCAAAACCCTGAAGGATAGGATGTCAAAGATGGGCAGTTTCATTCCAAGTGTTTGAGAGCGTGCAGGTGGGGAGAAAGGTAGCTATTGACCACCCCGAAAGGGATGTTAGTTTGACTGTTTGGTCCATGTGTGGTTGGACAATACTTATTCAGCAGTCAACCACCACAAATCCAATCGATACTGCTACGTTCAGTGGTGCGGGGTGGTCGGCTGTGTGCAAGAAGAAGTGGTAAACAGTTCAGGGTAACGCCTTGACATGAGATCTGCAGATCGTCAATTTACAATGTTCCATGAACTGATGAAGGTAAAACAGATAAAACTTGACTGAGATGAATTATAATAAGTATCACACTAAGGACACTTCCCTGGGAAACACCCTCAGTTTGTATAAAATGATTTGAATGAAAATTCCCATTCCGAACTCGAAACGTACGAAGTGATAAAAAGTTTTGTATAAATACGGGCATATTTCCTCTAAAACCAAATTCAAAAAGTTTAGATAGTATACCATAGCGCCATGTACGGTCGTAGGCTTTCTCGATGTCAAAAAATATGGAAACGAGGTAATTCCTTCTAACAAAAGCGTTGCGTATTTCTGTTTCAAGCAAAATAAGGTTATCAAAGGTCGATCTGCCTTTTCGGAAACCACTTTGCATAGGGGATATGCAACCTTGTTTCTCCAATTCATAAATTAAACGAGCATTCACCATACGTTCTAATGTTTTTCACAAGCAGGTCGTAAGAGCGATTGGCCGATAGTTCAAAGGATTCGATGGATCTTTATCGGGTTTTAAGATTGGAATCACAATAGCTTCTTGCCATTGTGAAAGATATTTCTGTTCATTCCAAATTCTGTTAAATAAAAGTAAGAGATTAAAAAGAGAAGTGGTGTTCAGGTGGCGCAACATATTATAGGTGATTCCATATGACCCAGGGCTGGTATCATGAGATTGACACAAAGCCATTTCCAGTCCCGACATCTTGAGTTCACAATTGTATGGAAGGTTTCTTCTAGTATTAAAACGTAAAGGCAGTCGTTACACGTGATTCTTAATTGCCAGGAAATCAGAATTATAGGAATTTATTGCGGATACTTGTTCGAATGCTTGGCCGAGAATGTTGGCAATCTCTAATGGGTCGGAATACATCATAGTTCCTGTTTTTAAAACCGGGAGTGATGATTCTCTATAGATCCCATTAGCAGCTTTTACCTTTCTCCATAAAGTTCGACTGGAAATATATGAGGTTATAGAAGAAATAAATGAAATCCACGAATTCCTCTGACTTTGACGCCGAATGCGACGACTAGTGCTTTGGCTCTTTTGAAAGCAATAAGATTTTCAGTTGTTGGGTACCTTCTAAATTTATTCCACAGTTTTTTCTGTTTCTTATAACTGTCACGACAGGCTTCATTCCATCATGGTCTTCTAAACTTTCGGGGACGTGGGGATGATTTTGGAATGGCGTTATTTGCGGCATTCATAATGGTATCAACGACATTTTGTACTGCTTCCGAAATGTTTGATGTATCGACCATAGCCCGAGTGATAATAGCTAACTGTGAAAAATCTATCCAATCTGCCCGTTGAAATAGGAAACGTGGAGGACAATTAGTCACACCACCACTATCAGCGTGGGAGCCAATAATGGGAAAGTGATCGCTATTTTACAAATCTTTGATAACTGCAAAAGTCAGTAATGGCAACTGTTCAGGTGAGCATATGGCCAAATCAAGGGTATGGAAATTACGTGTGGGTTCATGGAAGTATGTTTTCTCATCGTTGTTCAGCAAACAGAGACAGTTATTGGCGATAAACTGCTCAATTTGTCTTCCACGAGAGTTTATACTATCCGAACCCCACAAAGTGCTATGTCCGTTGAAGTCACCGAGTATGATAAATTTCTTAGGAAGCTGGTCCACTAAGTTGTCAAGATCTTGGAGGCATATGATATCATTGGGTGGCAAATATATACAACAGACAGTGACCAATTTTCTGGTGTGAACTTGCACAGCCACAGCCTGTAGGGAAGTGTGTAAAGTTAGTGGTATGCTGGGATATAAATTCGAAGTGAAGATGCAGACTCCTCCCGAGCTGCGATGTCTATTGTCTGCATCCTTTCGAACACAATTAAAGCCACGCAATTTTATAGGAATGTCAGGTGTCAAGATAGTCTCTTGAACTCCAAAAACGACTGGATGAAATTTATTAATAATGGGCTTTAAATCAAAAAGTTTGGACCTAAGGCCGCGACAATTCCAAGAAAGGAAGATACCCATTAAGAAAGTTTTTTGATTTTAGATGTACTAGGAACAGTGATATGGGTAGGCGTGACTTCGCAAGTCATTGCAAAGTCATCATCATCCTCATTAGAAGGATGGAGGGAGTTATGATCAGGAGTTTTAGATGTTCCACCGAATATAGTAGTTAAATCCTTATGGACAATACCATGGCTGGCAAGTCCCAAAGCAACTGAGTTACATAGAGTTGATTTTTTTAATTTTAGTGCAATATCTTGTCCAGAAAGACCACGCTTAGATATCTTTAATTTTAGTGATTTGTTTGATTTTTGTTTTAGCGTATGCTGTTTCTTTTTACTGTTTTCAGGGGTGCTAGTTAATGAAGTTTTAGTATCAGAATCAGACGCATTCTCTACGGATTTTGATAATTGGATATTTTTTGCGCAATTTGGACGAGAACAGTTGACACAGAATTGTTTTTGAGCAACAGATGCGTAGCTTTGGCCAGGTGTTGGAGTGGAAGCTAGAATTTTTCGCCGAGCTTCTGGATATGAAATTCCTTCTTTTATTTTGACTGTAGTAATTTTCTTTTCAAGTGTCCAGCGTTCGCATGACCGAGAAAATGATGCCTCGTCACCACCACAATTGACGCATTTTTCACGTGCGGTACATTCTTGACTATCATGGCCTTTTTCGGACAGCGGGCGCATGTGACTGTCCAGCGGCAATTGGCCTTCGAGTGCCCAAAACGCTGACATTGAAAACAACGGTGTGGATTCGGAATGTATGCTCTTACTGGTAGCTTCATATAACCCACGAAGACATAATCTGGTAATTTGGGGGAATGGAATGTAAGTATTAAATGCTTCGTATCAACGAGCTGTCCATCTCTTTTGATAGTAATGCGACGTACGTGTGTGATACCTTGGCTTCGTAATTCATGAGTTATCTCTTCAATAGGGACATTAAAGAGTTCCCCACAGGTTATTACACCCTTTGAATAATTTAAAGCTGTATGTAAACTAACTGTAATTGGAATTGTAGCCAAGGCTTTTTATTTTATTATCTGCTGGGCTTGCGTTTTAGAGTTCACTTCTACCAGCATGTCACGAGAACGCATTTTTCGTATTCCATTGACGTTACCCACGGTTGCTGAGATGGCCTTTTGCACCAAGAAAGGAGAAACTGAATGAAAGCTTTTTTTATTTTCAGATTCTCTCCTAACTGTAAAAAATGTGTCGAAATTTGGTTCATTATTCAATAACTTAAAATCACGATGATGCCCACCGAAGGGAGTTTTCTTTTTAAAGCCCATATGATATGGAAGAATGATTCAGGTCCGGTGGCACCACCCACCTCGGAGCCCAACAAGGGAAGGCAGTCACCGGCTCTGGCTAATCCCAGTCTCGGCGCATACCTTAGTGCTGGCTGGAATCTATACACTGAGGGTTACCCCCGAGGACAGTGACCACCCTTAACGCCAAGCCCAAGGAGTAACCCCTTCGCTTGACCCCTGGCAGACTAGCAACTCAGGTTGTTAGTTGCCGGCCGATTGATACACCGGGGATCACAGTGCACCACCCGTCTAATGGGTCACCACGCACGGCTAACACGTGGGAGTATTTGCTGTCCATGAGAAGCAAGAAGCAAACATAGCGGCGACAGCTTATCATGGTGAGCTCCCTCGCCTACCCACGAGGGAAAGAAAAAAAGGAGACAGCAGGAGAAGAGTATAAAACTAAAGAGAGTAAAGATCCCTGGGTACCTCGTGATTGGAACACCCGTACTCACCTAAAGAAGGTGAGCCCCTGAGGAGGATGAAATTTGATGTGAGGTTTTTTTTAAATCAAATTTTGGAAGAAATCCATTTTAGAAGAAATTGGTTTGTCCTGATGCCCGATTATAAATGAACGCGACAATTGTAAACAGTTAAAAGACAAGAGTGGAAATTTTGTATACAGTTTAAATATCTAAAATGTGGATCCCAATCATATTTGGACCTAAACAACTCCAGGTTGGTCTCCGTATGCAGGTTTGTACTTTTGGATCAAGTAAATAGGGTAATTCCGTAATCTATACAAATAAAAATGAATGTTTGTCTGTATGTCTCTTATGCCTTCCTGAACCGTTCATCTGATGGCGATGAAACTGGGCCAGCTTATTTCTCACACCTACGGGATGGCTATAAAGATAGTACAATGATCTAAAATAAAATAAAAATTTGGATCTCAACCGCATCTATTGACCAAGAATTCATCTCCAAATAACTCGCCGAGGAGACAACAGATTCTGAAGAAATGCTAAATCCAAGTGAAAGGTTATTACTTTGTAGCTATAGTACATAAATGTCTTGCAAGTCATCCTCAGAGGTAACAACTTTATGACAGATGATGCGAGACAGTGTTGGGGAGACCAATCTCGGGGATTTTAAATTTTAATTAAAATTTTGCGTTTTTCGCAGTAACTAACAAAATATATTGTAGTACAAATAATTTCGCTCCATCTACAAAATCCATTTACAAAAATTATCTTTGCAATTATATTAACGATTTTATGGTACAAATATGTTTCCTATGTTTAATCAATATTAAAGGAAAATATTTTAATCTCATTTTCGAATACTAAACTTGAGAATACTGAACGAATATGAAAGAGTCACGAGATACAATAAATAGTTTCTTTTATTACTATTTTGAGAGAACACCAAGTTTGACAATTCTGAAAGAATACACAACTCTAATGTATAAAAATGAATATTTGTTTGTTCGTATTTTATACAATGTCACACCGTTCATCCCATTTCGATAAAAGATTACCAAACCATTAATTGATTGCACCTAATATTTTTTTTTCGGCTGCAGCAACGTGCCGGGTACCAGCTAGTCTTATATGAAATCAAAAATATACGAAAATGACTCTTTGTTTGTTCGTATTTTATATAAGGTCGTACCGTTCATCCTATTTGGATGAAACATTGCTAATTTATTGATTGATTTCACTTATTATTATTTTTTTGGCGGCAGCAACGCTAGCTAGTCTCCTATAAAATCAAAAATATTTGGCGATGAAAAATTATTTCAGGATACCAGCTTTCTGCCCTACGTACGTAACAATAACTGAACCTTTCTTATAACTGAGAAGAATTTCACATTAATTTTGTATAATAAAATGCCATGTATTTGCGATTCCTTTGATAAATCCGTCCACTCTGAATAACAAAGAAATAAATTTTCCTCCATACACATGACACCCCATTTTTTATTTCCTGTCAGCTGTTACGCTCAAAAACATCTTTACGATCAAAATGTTCCGCCCTGCACGAGAGATCCGCGGTAATCATCTGCTGTTTGCTCAGCTTTTGGAATTGAGTATCGATGGGGAACAAAAAATGTATTTTGTGATACTCGAAATAACAGACACCCGTTATAGAAAGTCAAACATTTAAGTTTCCTTTAATGCGTAAAGGACTCTGTTTTCCAGTAAAGGGATTTTCTCTCAAATGGCACGAATGGCGGAAGGTATTTTATGGTAACCAAATATTTATTCCGCATTTATATTTCTACGCCAGAAATTCTTTCCCCATTGAACATTTCGATTTAAAAGTGTATCTGCGTATTAATGAATTTAAAAAAAGTTGAAATTCTAACCAGGAAGCTGGAATACTGTTGTTATTGTTTGTAATTTTGTGAGTTTAGTTTAGTTTAGTTATACAGTAAAAGCTCTTTATTCGCGGGGTATATGTTCCATAAATATGCCGTGAATACGGAATGGTCATTTATAAGGGATTATAGGGGATACGTTCCTAGGTGAGAAAATAAAAAACAAAAAAATATATAAAAAATCAATTTAATTGAAGTTTTTGAACATTTTGATTAATTATCTTAAGGCTTAGGCAATGGTTTGATAATTTTGTCATTTTCTCTTGCTTGGTAGTTTTTAAAAGCTCCTTCCATTCAGACTGATATGCAGCTGTCACATTAGCAATTTGACTCTTTAAAATAAGACTTCGTTCCATAGACGGATCAATGTTCATAAAGAAATCGCAAAGCTCATTTGCCATTCTTAAACCTTCGCTAAGATTTTTCAAACTTTTTCTGCTGAGAGCGGATACACATGCTGTATTTGTAACCGGAATGATGTTCAGGTACTCTCCCTGCGCTTCATTTTCAAACATCCGTCTGAAGCCAATTCCAGAAATGGCTCGTCTTCTGCACGCGTCAAATTTTCTGGAATGGATGTTGTATTAATGTCATACGGGCCTCTTATTCATTCAATATCTTTTGTTTAAATGAGGGAAATAGTTTTCCCAAGATCAACTTGCAAACTCTCCAAAAGCTGTGTTTTTTCGAGGGTTGACTTTCGCTTCAGTTGCACCCCCCCTCCATCAAACTCTTATTGCACCCCTGAAGGGCACAACAACCATCACACTTTGGGAAACAATGCTCTAAGATTCCACACCAAACCAGGAGGAAGGCGCTAGGTCCATGATACAAAATTAGCTTAAACCTCATCCATTATATTATATAAATAAAAATGAATGTATGTCTCTTATGCGCTGCAGTACCGCTCGTTCGATTCCGATAAAATTTCGAAGACATATTACTTGCATTTAAGGGATGATTGTTTAGCATATGAAATTATGTAATACAGTAAAATATCTTCATTCGCGGGGTATATGTTCCATGAATATGTTGCGAATACAGAAACCGTGAATACGGAATGGTAATTTATACCGGATTATAGGGGATACGTTCCTAGGTAAAAAAATAATATATATATATATATATATATAAATATATAAATAAAAATCAATTTAATTGAAGTTTTTGAACACTTTGATTCATTATCTTAAGGCTTAGGCAATGGTTTGAAGAATTTTGTCATTTTCTCTTGCTTGGCAGTTTTTAAAAGCTCCTTCCATTCAGACTGATACGCAGCAGTCGCATTAGCCATTTACCTTTTAAAAATAAGACTTCGTTCCATAGACATTCATAAAGAAATCGAAAAGCTCGTTTGCCATTTTTAAACCTCCACTAAGATTTTTCAAATGAAATGTCACTTTTCCAGTGCTTGTTGAAGCCTCTTCTTCAATGGGCTGTGAATTGAACAGTTCCTCCAAGTCGGTTTCAGTCCTCGGCGATATCATTTAACAGCATACTTTAGACAAAGTTGTAATAAGATCTATTTTACTTTTTTTATGAGTCCATTTGACGGCATTTACAAAGGATACTGGGTTGGATACCTATTGGTATACCCTTGGATACCTTTTATTATGATGCATGTACTTATTAGATCCGCGAAAAAAGAAATTTTTAGCCGCGAATACAGGAATTGGGTCGAATTTTTTTAATCCGCGAATAGTGAAAACGCGAATAAGGAGCTTTTACTGTATTTTATAGTAACCAAATATTTATTCCGCATTTATATTACTGCTCGAGAGATTATTTCCCTATTAAACATTTCGATTTAAAAGTCTGTTTGAGTATTGATAAATTAAAAACAGTTGAAATTCCAGCCAGGAAGCTGGAATGTTGTTGTCATTTAAGGAAGGCTTGACCTATTATACAGGGTCACATGTTTTTCAGATACAATTTGCCTTTCACTTCCATTTTCTCAAAACTTTAATGCTCATGAAAATCCTCCCCCATTGACACGATATCACAAAAAATTATAGAGATATTTACGTAAAAAATTGGAGTGTGTGTTTTAAATAATATGGAAAATGAAATGAACCAAAAGTTTTGTTGTTGGTGAAATACTTTTTTCATTTATAGGAATTCTCAAAAAAATTGTGAATTTGTGGAAAAAATGCATATATACGAATATTTTTACCTATCACTTCTCTGTATCTCAAACTTTTTCTTAGATTTTGGTTCATTTGATTCATCATTACATTCTATAACATGCGTGGAAAGAAAAATAATATTGCTGCATTACCGTTTTGTGTCGAGTTCTAACCGTGTTGGTTCAATTTCGCTAAAATTGACTACCAATTTTCCCATTTTTCAAAATATACTATGTTTACAAATAAATTTTTTGGTATTAATAGTGTTTATAATTGACAATACATCTAAAAAATTAAATTGTTTCTTAACAATCCAATTTTTGAAAAAATTTCCTTCGAACGTAATCGGATACCTTTAACAAAAAACCAAACAAGAAAAACGTGATATTATAATAAAACGAATCTCATCTTTTTGATTTCTCTGACAAAAAATCGTTAGGACGGGAACACTTTTTAATTTTAATTTCTGGAGAATATAACAATATTTCAAAATTCTCTTTGACCAGACTTGGCTTGCATAGAACTCCACAAGAAAAATTTCAATTTGTTTTATCAGCTTCTATTTTCAGGTAACATTTTGTAATAGTAAGTTATTGTGCCTAGTTTTGTATTATTTTAATCAGTTAATTGCATTCCATGTTTATTTTTCATTAAAAGTGTAAAATAAATTCTGTGTAAAGTACTCAAAAAGTCAACAAACATCAAAATAGCTCTACAAATTAAACCAATGGGTATTCAGAGCATACATTTATGTTTTGTAGCGCTTCTTCGCTAAAATGAAGAATCGTTACAATAAATAAACAAAGGCGGTTGCGAATAATACGATGTTTTGTTTAGTTATATTAATGTCCCGTTTAAAGCAACACGAGGGCTATTTTGAGACCGACCTCGTCCTTCTGAACCACGGTCAGATGACGAGGACGACACCTGAGAAGACACCCCCTCCTAAACACCAGCTAGACGATTTTTGGCCTGACAGAATTAACGTGCAAGGGACCCTCTTACAAGACGGTTCCCTCCGGTTCGAAAGCCGAGACCTTACCACCAGGCCAGGAATAATACAAATGCTACAAAAAAATACAATAATATTCGATATATATCCCATACACACATTCACCATCTATAAATTACGTAATAAGAGAAGTGCAACGGAAAATACAGCAGCATTGAAAATGATGAATGAGTCGATTCATCATTATTTCCGTGATTAATCATTATTTTATTCATCGCGGAAATCATTTTCAATCACAATCGTTTTTATGTTTTGAAGTCGGATCAAACATCATTTATGATGAAACAAACAAAAAAAAAAAAAAAACGCAGCCATGTGACCTTGAAGTAAATCTAGATTAGATTAATCGCAATTCTTCAAACTATTGTTTTAGCTCCACAATACAAAAAAATGTAAAGAGTTAATCTTTTCTAGGAAAAGGAAGGCCTGACCCATTTCAACAAAAATTGAAACGAAACTAATTAGGTTGAAATCGAAATTAAAATTTAGTTCGAAATTTAACGTTAAAAGTTCACAAAATGAAAAGTAAATAAAATAGAGCCAATTAATGAAACAAATCTAAATTAATATAATTAACAAAAATATATAAACGAAGACAAAGGCGACAATAATGACGGAAACGAAACTAAAACTGGAATCGAAACTAAAAATTATTTCGCATTCAAATATGTTTAAAAATTAAAAATTAAAAAAAATCAATCATTGTATTTAGTGAGCGCAAATGC
>JAPMOQ010006034.1:440339-454553 GCA_026543055.1 Argiope trifasciata
ACACACACACACACACACACACACACACACACACACACACACACACATGTGAAATTAAACGCTTTCCCAAAACTGTGAAAGAAAGGCCGCGGTTTCCTGGCGTTAAGGTCTCAGCTTCAGAACCGAAGGGTTGCAGGTTTGAGACCCGATTCCTCAGAGGAGCCATCGTGTAAGCAGGTGCAGCAGGACCCAGAATTCGTCTGGGCCATAAGTCCTCCCGTTGGTGTGGTATAGATGTTTAGACAGGGGAGTGCCAGCTCAGGTGTCTTCATCATCATATGACGGCTGTTGAAAATGACGAGGTCCGTCCCAAAATAGCTCTAATGTTGCTTCCAAACGCAGAATTAATATTACTAAATTAAACATGCGAAAGAATATTAATAGTATGGTAAGTTTTATTTCATTGTCGTTATTAAAATATTCTGTTTTATCTCTCGGATTGTGGAAATGTTATTCCGATTGTAAATAAATGAGTATTTTTCATAGGGAAATTTTATTTCTCCTTATTTTTAATTACACGCGATTAGAGGTTTTATTCTTTTTTTTCTCAACAAAATTTTATTATATATTTTGCTGCTCAAGTTGTTACCCTTTCCCCTAAAAAATAACGGAACAGATATTTATTTCTTCAACGATTACAGTTAAGGATATGTACTTGCAAATGCAAACTTTCATCCTATAAGACGCCCACATGTAAGAAAATACTTTGTCTTCAACAAAACAGGATAATAAAAAGTTGGGAAAACTAAATTTTTATGTAATCTCAATTTAAAAAAAAAAAAGCCGTTTAGAAAACCTTTTCTTGCGCTTGTACAAGGTTTCATATTTCTGTCTGTAAAATTCTCTGTGTCGTTAGAAGGTAAAATTTATTGACTCAGATCATTCATCCATACTTTTGACTGATTTTTGAGAGAGAATTTTGCTGTGAATTTCAGTTTAGTTTAGTTATATTAAGGTATCCGACTACGTTAAAAACACTGGTTATCGACCACGTTGGCAATTTTTTTTTAATTGTTATTTCTTATAGTTCAGACTTTGTTCTTCCAAAAACCATTTACTTTTTGTAGAAAAAGAAAGGCCTGTTCTATCATCCAAGGTCACAAAGTTTTCTAAAATTTGTCTGTAACTGCAATTTTCTTAAAAACTTTCATTTCTATAAAAATTTTCCAACATTAACATAATATCTCAAAAACTAATGGAGGTATTTACGCAAAAGTTTCAACTTCTTTTTCAAATAATATCTGCAATGAAATGAACCGAAATTTTTATATTTGGGGAAATACTTTTTCATTTTTAGGTGTTTTTGGAATAATTAAGTTGTAAAGTTATGAAAAAAATGTATACATACACATATTTTTACCCATCACTTCTTTGTATCTTAAAATGTTTCTCAGATTTTGGTTCATTTCATTCATCATTGTATCATATAACTTGTGTGCAAAGAAAAATAGGATGGCTGCATTACCATTTTGGACTGAGTGTTCTCCGTTTTGGTCAAATTTCTTTAAAATTTATTACCATTTTCCCTATTTCTCAAAATTTATTATATTTTGAAATAATTTTATTGTATTAATAGTATTGTGCATTATAATTGACATAAATCTAAAAACCATAGTTTTAAATTCTTTTTAAAAAATCAAATTTTTCTTTCGGATACCTTAACGTCCCGTTTTGAAGCAATACTTGGGTTATTTTGGTACGGACCTCGTCCTTTTGAACCACGGTCAGATGACGAAGACGACACCTGAGCAGGCACCCCCCTCTCTCCAAACTTCCACACCACACCAGCGAAAGGACGTTTGGCCCCGACGGATTTAATGTGCAAGAGATCCGCTTACACGACGATTAATCGGTGGAATCGGGCCTCGGACCTTCAACCCTCCGGTTCCGAAGCTGAGACCTTACCACCAGAACACCACATCTATGTGCGAATTTCACAGATAATATACGTATCAAGAAATAATATTGTCGTGCGAGCTCATTTGACCTATACATTACCATAATTAATTTAGATTCAATCTTGCATTAGAATTGGCTAATTGCATGACGGTAAAGATTGAAAAAGTTATCCGTATGCAAATGGAAAATAAGAAAAAGAAATATGTATGGAAAAGGTTTGGAAGAAATAAACATAAACCTTCTGATCCACAACACAATTTTTTCCTTTTTATTTTTTGGAATTCGGAATTCTAAACATAACGGATGATGATGCCAACGCTTTAAAATGAACAAAAACATAAATGGATGTTGCCACCACTTCTTTAAAATATTAATTTAACAAACATTATTTATCATAAAATACAATACTATTTAAAAAATCAAATGTACATGAAAGAATCAAAACTTTAAAAAGAAACAGAAGTCGGTGTTGCCACCATTTTTTAAAGTATAAATTTGCATTAATAAATAAAGGAACAAAACTCGTTCTGCAGTGGAGAGCCACGACTCTATTGAAAAGGCAGAAATGGAAATAATAACGCATTTATTAACCTTCGTTGCATTTAAAAAAATTAATTCATTAATTATAGTATTTAAAAACTTGTTCAAAATAAAAACCTTTGTGTATGCAAAGTTTCATCCTTTGAGCAATAATTGCATTTCATCACTTGGAAACTTATATAAAGTGTTTATATGTTTTATAAAAACATTATAGGGTGATATAAACAACGATATATACAGTGTTTGCTGGCAAAATTGATTCAGTTAGTCAAAATCGATTCACCAACCAAAACTTACTGAATACATGTTTAACGCTTCATAATGTTGCGCAAAGTGTAATAAAGCAAAGTATTTCTAAAAAGGCTACACGGCTTATTTACAGAAAATATAGACATTGGTGATGTATTTCTTGTAATCAGACTTTTTTGTTTAACCTTCCAAAAAATAGTTTTGATAATACTCGTTTCTATCGCGATTAAGATTGCATTTACTTATATGCATTGGATTCTTCCGAAAAGACAAAAATTATTTTACTTCACATAAGGCTTGATTTAAAAAGTCAATCATGTATCACTCATGTCATGTCGATCCTCACATAAGGCTTAATTGCAAAATTCGGTCGTGTACCACTCATGTCATGCCGAAAAGACAAAAATTATTTTATTTCACATAAGGCTTAATTTAAAAAGTTGATCTTGTATTACTCATGTCATGTCGAAAAGAAAAAAAATATTTTTTTTATCTTGCATATGACTAAATTGCAAAAATCGATCGTGTACCATTCATGTCATGCGAGAAAAAAAAATTATTTAACCTCACAAAACGCTTAATTTCAAAAATTAATCGTGTACCACTCATGTCATGACAGAAACACAAAAAATATTTTACTTTACATAAGGCTTAATTGCAAAACTCGATTATGTACCACTCATGTCATGTTTGAAAGACAAAAATTATTTTACCTCACATAAGGCTTAACTTCAAAAATCAATCGTGTATCACTCATATCATGTCAAAAAGACAAACATTATTAAGGCTTAATTTCAAAAGTCGATCGTGTACCACTCTTGCCATGTCGAAAAGAAAAAAAAAATATTTAACCTTTCATGAGGCTTAATTGTGACAATGAATAGCATTTGAGTCTGAATATCGATCTTTTTCTACTCGTATCGCTAACGTATTTGGCCGTGAGTTCTACGAATGAAAGATATTATGTTGAAGCGTTTTCTGCCCTTTTTTGTTTCGGAATGTCGAGTCTGACTTGGGTCACTCGTCTGAGGGGAAATTGAAATATAACACAAAATGTAATTTTTTTATCACGCTCCTCTGAGGAAGTGAAAGGATCCTTGCATACTTTTCAGAAAATACACATCCTGGAAGATTGTTCCTAGTTGGGAATTATGTATTCTTCTACAATTAGATCGGCATTACGATTCCATGAGACATAAATCGTTCGCCACTACAAAGTTATCGACCCCATTGGAGGATTTTTATTTTTATTATTATTTCTTGCAGTTCAGACCTTCCTCTTTCCAAAACAGTTTATGTTTTCTAAGAAAAGGTAGGCCGTATATTTTTCAGTTAAGGTTTGTCTTTCACTTCAATTTTCTCAAAATTTTAATTTTCATAAAAATTCACCACCGTTAACATTATTTCCCTAAAAACCAATAGAGGTACTTACATAAACTTTTTAGCGCGTATTTTAAATGATGGAAATCAAAAGGTTTTATTGCGAGTGAAATACTTTTCTATTTATAAGCATTTTTAGAAAAATCCAGTTGTGTATTTATGAAAAAAATATATATATATTATCACCCATCACTTCTTTGCATCTCAAAATGTGTCTTAGATTTTGGTTCATTTCATTCATCATTTTATTCTACAACTGGTGTTCCAAGTCAAATAGGATGGTTGCATTACCATTTTGTGTAGAATGTGAACCGTATTGGTTTAATTTGATTACATTTTAGTACCCATTTCCCTATACCTCAAAATATATAATATTTTCAAATAATTCTGTTGAATTTATAGTATTTTGTATTATAATTGACAATACATCTAAAAAACATTTTTTAATTAATTTTTCAAAATATTTTCTTCTAACTTAGTCCGATAACTTAAGAACGTGAAAAAGACTTGTAAAATACCCCTCATAATCGAAACTCCAAACTGCCAAGTATCTTTATTCTAGAAAAAAAAAGTTTCATTTATCGAATTAATTATATCCCTCAAAAACACACGTTTCTTGTGTACATATCGTCTCTCTTTGACTACAGACAGAAATGATAGACCTTATAAATGCAACGATTCGAGTCTATTCCCGCGTATTATCTGAGGAGTCACGAGCACAGCGAAATGTGTTCCATCAGCTGAGTAAATTGGCCGCTTTGGCGAGAAATCCGTTTGGCGCGCAAAAACTTTAATGACATCTTTAGTGCGTGTTGTCTCTGGCACTCGCACCGATACCTCACGTGCGGACGGAAGGTCGAAGAATGCTCCGGGCTCGCCAAGAACGAAAATAAACACTCGAAAGACGGGGCAAATGCAATCTACTTTCTGTAAGTGAAATCGTGATCTTATTTTTATTCAATCTCTCGGTTCTTCTGATCGAACAGTTATGGAACTCCTAATTTACGAAGAAATAATTGAATATTCTTCAGTATTTCCTTGAGTGTTTCCATGTTATATAACTGGATTAAGTGGTGAGAGGAAGTTCAATAACAATTTGTTCGAAAATTGTGAGTGAAGTCGTTCTTTGAATAGTTCCGAATTGGCGCCATTTCTCGTTTTATTTAAGTATCCGACGACGTTACAGACACTGGTTATCGAACACATTGGAGATTTTTTTTAAAAATCTTCTCTGTTATCAATATGTCCGCAAAACTAATAGAGGTATTTTTATATATAAAAAAATGTCAGCGTGTGTTTTAAATGATACAGGCAATGAAATGTACCAAAAGTTTTAGTATTGGTGAAATACTTTTTCATTTACAGGTGTTTTTAGAGAAATAAAGTTGTGAATTTATTTTTAAAAAAAGGCATATATATACGTATACTTTTACCTATAACTTCTTTGCATCTCGAAATGTTTCTTAGGTTTTAGTTCCTTTCATTCATCGTTGTATTCCCTGACTTGTGTACAAAGAGAAATAAGATTGCTGCATTACCATTTTGTGTAGAGTGTGAGCCGTTTTAGTTAAATTTCATTAAAATGTACAGCAAATTTTCCTTTTTCTCAAACTATTTGTATTATATTTTCCAATAACTTTTTTTGTATTTATAATGTTTATAACTGACATTACATCAAAAAATCATAAATAGTTTTAAAAAATCTAATTTTTCAAAAATTCTCCTTCGAACGTTATCGGATACCTTAAAGAAAAATTTATGACAAATTGATTAAATTTTTAAAAAATGAGTTTATATATCAAACGAATAATTCCCTTACAATGATACATAATATAGCATTATAAAAGTTGATTAATCTATACTTATAATAAAGCTCAATGTGTGTGTGTGTGTGCGTGTGTGTGTGTGTTGGCGCTCTACAGGCCAGACCGTTGGACCTACAGCTACCAAATTTGGTACATGCATACCTTGGAGGTTCGGAATGTGCACCTCGGAGCCCTTTTTTCGAATTTTTAATTAGAATTTGAATTAATTAAAATTTAAGCGAAATTTCGACGTTTTTCCGTTTTAACTTCCGAAAATATTATTGCACAAACATGATTTGTACATCAATTTAAAGATAAAAAAATTAGCTTTCTAACGGTATCAGTTTTTTAAATTTATAACGTAAGCATCTATTTTTAACGAAGTTTTAAAGAAATATTTTAACCATGTTTTTATCACGTGACTGGATAAAATAAAAGAATGCCGGAAGTTCAAATAAAAAAAAAATTATCATCGCAAAATAAATCTTCAGAAATGCAGCTGTCAGCACGTGACAGGATAAAATAAAAGAAATATAAAATGTGATATTTTCTTTAAAAAATAAATGCAAATGATTCTATGATCGTTTGCAGTATCTGTATCATTTATTCCATAAATTATCTTTATTTACAGTAAACCTGATTGAATTTAGACAGGATATGCATTGAAATCCGGACTTAATGGCATATTTATGTAATCGTTTGCAATATCTGTATCATTAATTCAATACTTTTTTTCCCTTTCTCGCTTTCTTTGAAAAAAAAACGTTTCATATTTTGGCAACATCATCGAAAAAAACATTTTTAATATTTTGGAAGCATAACCGATAGTTAAAACTGATTGATTTATAAAATTAAAGAATATTATTAGGAAAAGGTGTTCTTTTAGAACTTTTCGTCCATCATCTTAAAGAAAATATTGCTTTCCGGCCAATCAATTCCCGGAATTACTTCTAGGCTAATGAATATGTGATGTAATTGAAAATTTCAGAACGCATTACTCATGGCGAACCAGCTGGTCGCCAAAGGCGGCTAGTAATTAATATACAACAATTGGTTCATTTCATTCATCACTGTATTCTATAACTTCAATACGTAGAAAAATAAGATGGCTGCATTATAACTTTGTGCAGAGTGTAAACCGATTTGGTCAAATTTCATTAAAATATACAACAAATTTTCCCATTTCTCAAAATATGTTTTTTGAATATATATTTTGAATGAACAATTTGTCTGAAAATTGTGAGTCACATCTCCAAGTGAAGTCACTTCGAATAGTTCCGAATTGGCGCCAATTCTCATTTTATTAAGGTATCCGATTACGTTGAAAACACTGGTTATCGAATAATTGGGGAATTTTTTTATTGCTTTTTCTTGTTGTTGTGACTATTCTCTTTCGAAAAAAGTTCATACTTTCTAGGAAAAGCAAGGCTCGCCTATTATCCCGGAGAATTTTAGGTAAACTATTTTTCAGATAAAATTTTTCTTTGACTTCAATTTTCTGAAAACATTTATATTCATAAAAATTCTGCACCTTTATGGTATCTCAAAAACTAATAGAAATATTTACACAAATGTTTCAGAGCGTGTTTTAAATTATTTGGGCAATGAAACGAACCAAAGGTTTTTATGTGGTTGCAAAACTTTTTCATTTAGAGGTGTTTTAAGAAAAATTATGTGAATTGATGGGGAAAAAATGCATATATACGTGTATTTTTACCCGTCACTTCTTTGCATCTCAAGATTTTTTTTTAGATTCTGGTTCCTTTCATTCATTATTCTATTCTATAACTTGTGTACAAAGAAAAATAAGACGGCAGCATTACCTTTTTGTGCTGAGTGCTAACCGTTTTGGTTCAATTTACTACACAGTTTCCTACTTCTCAAAACATATTATATTTTCAAATAATTTTGCTACATTCATAGTGTTTTGTATTATAATTGACAATACATCTAAAAACCGTAGTTTTAAACAGTTTTTTTAGAAAATCCAATTTTTCAACATTTTTCCTTCGAACGTAGTCGGATACTTTAAAACGCTTGCTAGAAAGTTAAAGTAGCCTTTTCGTAAACTATTATGCTACTACGAATACTACATTCCAATCAAAACATTCATAGGACATAATAAATTTTGTATACGGAACTTAAAGACTTTATTTAATATGAATTTTTTATGTATGGCATAATGAATGTAATTTCTTTTTATATATATTTCTAGTATGATAGTAGTTAGCATTTTTCGAACATAATTGAGATAAAGAAAATATTTTGATAGAAATTTTCCGTTGACCTTTTTAAGGTATCCGATTACGTTCGAAGGAAAATTTTTGAAAAATTATATTCTTTAAATTATAGTTATGGTTTTCAGATTTATTGTCAATTATAAACTCTATAAATACAAAAAAAAATATTTGAAGATATAATATATTTTGAGGGATAGGAAAATGTGTAGTAAATTTTAGTGAAATTGAACCCAAACGGTGAACAATCTACACAAAATGGTAATGCAGCCATCCTATTTTTCTTTATACACGAGTTACAGAATACAATGAGGAATGAAAAGAACCAAAGTCTAAGAAAAATGTTGACTTACAAAAAAGTGATGGGTAAAAATATACGTACATATGCATTTTTTCCATTTGTTCACAACTTCATTTTTCTAAAAACACCCATAAATGGAAAAGTATTTCACCTACACTGAAATGTTTGGTTCATTTCATTGCCCATACTATCTAAAACCCACGCTAAAATTTTACTTAAATACTTCTGTTAATTTTTGAGATATCATGTGAACGGTGAAGAATTTTTGTGGAAATGGAAGTTTTGAGAAAATGGGAGAGAAAGACAAATTTTGGCTGAAAAAATATGTGACCCTTCATGATAGGCCTTCCTTTTCTTAGAAAAGATAAACGGTTTTGGAAAGAGAAAAGTCTGAACTTCAAGGAATAATAATATTATTGAAAATTCGCCACTGTGGTCGATCACCAGAGTTTTTAACATAGCCGGATACCTTAAAAAGTGTCTAAATAATTAATCAATCAAATTCCCTTTTATGAATCATTCATCTATACATCTTTTTTTTTTCTTTTTCTAAAATTCGTTTCCAATGAAACATTTTACATGAAAAACAGTCTTGGAAACTTTTCCTGTAATTAATTAAATAAGAAGTAATTAAGATGGTTGTATTTAAAGCCGATAATAAAATAATTTGAATGCTAAAAAGTAATAACATGATGAATTCAAACTTAAAAAATGAAAATTATTATTATTTTCAAAGAGTTTCTGTAATTTATTAAAAGATTTCAGAAAAAAAAAAATTTTTTTTCTCTCTGCCTTGAAAAAAATGAATTACCTTTTTTATTATATGTTATAGAATTTTATATTATTAAATGAAATTAATTTCTTCTGGAATCAGCAAAATAAAGATTAAAGTGAATCTGAAAGAAATTAATGTTGTTGCTTTAGTTTTAATGCAATTTAATGAAATTAATTTAATGCAATTTATAGTTTTTCTTAGATTATGTACCAATTTCAAAAGCATTCACTTTTAAAGGCAGTTAATGCTCACTGAAATAAATAGATTAAATTAATTTAAATAATTTTTGAAGTGATTGAAGAAATAACATCAAATATCGATTCAAGCATTTGAAAGAAATGAATATTAAAATCAAACTTATTGCATTTGTTATAAAAATTGACTGTCTTTGTAAGGGAACGAAAGAAAATTTGTACCTAAGTTGTTCGAAATGTTTTGTATTTATTTTCGAAAGCATAAATACGAATTTAATTTGGTCAACGTATTTATTTAATTTGGTCCTAGTTAATCTTACTTTCGAATAAAAATTTAAATTTGTCATCAAAATCCATCTTAAAATTAACGTTATATTGTACTCTAAAAAATCAACTATTTTAATAAAAGAATTGTTGAAATTAGTCAGTTAGGCAAACGGGTGAATAAATAAATGACTAAGTTAAAAAGTAGATTCTTGACAAAATTGTGTAATTTTACGGCTTTGAATGTTATTTCCTAATTCTAATCTTTATTGGAATCTTTTTATGTAAAACTTATTAAAATCGAATGCCTTTTTTTTTCGTGAATGTTATATGATAATTATAGAAATATGTTCACATTCTAAAACTTAGGATTACCTTATAGTTATTCTAATCCATCATAATAATAAAAAAAATTACTGATAAATTCACATTATTTATCAGTCGCAACCTCAAATATTTAAAGAAGGATAGATTTATAGAAGAAGAAAATTAGGATTTATAGAATATATAGATTAAAAATAGATTTATAGAATTTATTGATTAGAAATAGATTTATAGAATATGTAATAGAAGGTTATATTTTAATTCAGGAAATAAATTATGTATATCTCTTAGATTATAAGTAAAATTAAACAAATCATTTTATAAACTTCTCATCTAGAAGATTTTACTTGGTAAATCTGTTTATACGAAAGGAAACTCTTTTTGCCCAATCTTTTTTTAAACTTTTGAATTACCTGGTATATTCTGATTTTATAGATGGTATTTGTTTTACAAACATTCAAAAATTTAACTATTTTTCAAAACATTTTTCTATTTTTCCGTTGAGCCACAAATATTTAAAGAAGGATAAAAAAAACAGATTATATTTTAATTCAGGAACTAAATTATACATCTCTTAGACTATATGTAAAATTATAAAATCATTTGATAAACTTCTCATCCAGAGGAATTTTCTTCGTAAATGTATTTAGACAAAAAAAAAACTTAAATTACCTGGTATATTCTGATTTTATAGATGGTATTTGTTATACAAACATTCAAAAATTTAACCATTTTTTAACATTTTTTCCAAACGTAGTCACATCATCTTATAAGAACGCTATTTTTACTAATGTGTGTTGTAAAGGAATTTCGACAACTTAATAGTGCACAGGGTTACTTGAAATCATTCCATCGATTTTTAACGACTATTTTAATTTTTTGAATGGCAACAGAAAGAAAAAACTGATTTTATTGCAGAAAAGAAGTTTAGTGCTCAGTCTGCGTACATAATAATTGCCTTCTATGACATAATTTGGTCACCTAGGCAACGCGGGTGCATCCATGCATTGGAGAAGCCGAAACAGATTGTTCGACATATCCCAGCGAAATGAACGAAATATCTTCGGGAGATTTAGATTGGCACACGTGACCAATCGGATTCCCAGTGTCTTGCATGAAATTGATTTTTTTAATGGCCGGATATTGCTCATGAAATAAATAGATGTCAGAGATAGAAATTATTACTTACATAAACATGATGTTGCTTACATAAACATGACGTTGCTTACATAAACATGACTTTAACATAACGTCGCTTACATAAACAGGTCTTTAACATAACATTGCTTACATAAACATGACTTTAACATAACATTACTTACATAAATAGGACTTTAACATTACATTGCTTGCATAAACATAACTTTAACAAAACATTGCTCACACAAATATGACTAACATAACATTGCTTGCATAAACATGACTTTAACAAAACATTGCTTACATAAATGCGATCTTAACATAACATTGCTTACATAAACAGAACTTCAACATGACATTGCTTACATAAACATGACTTTAACATAACATTACTTACATAAACAGGACTTTAGCATAACATTGTTTTCATAAACTTCAACATAACATTGCTTACATTTCTCCTACGCCATTTAAAAAAAAATTTCCATTGCTATAGTTTAAAAAAAGTTATAGGCATATGTAATAAGTACAATTGTAATGTTGAAGGATTACCAATGATCCAGTTTCAGTAGACACTAATATTTAACGGCGTCTCTATTAAACAACTTTATTTGACTTAAAGGCATCTGTGACAATCCTGATTCTCAGTGTCTTGCATGAAATTGATTACTTTTTAATTTTTGGATATTGTCCATGAAACAAAGAGATGGCTGAGAGAGCAATTATTACTGACATAAACAGGACTTTAACATAACATTGCTTACATAAACATGACTTTCTTCCATCCTATTTTGAATTTTTTTCCCTTACTATATTTTTTTTAAAATGCCATAGACATTTGTAATGGGTACAATTGTAATGTTAAAGGATTACCAATGATCCATTTTCAGAAGACATTAATATTTAACGGCGTCTCCGCTAAGCAATTTCTGCCTCCCGGCTCAAATGGTAAACACCGAAAATCGACATTTTTCTGTTTCAGTTACAGATTTAAAAATAGATTTCCGCTTCTGACATTAACATGCGATTGATTTTTCATTCATCTTACAAAATCAGTGCATCGAGCTCATTGATGAAAAACAAAGCACTCATTTCTCGAAACTTTTCATTATCTTTGCATAAAAATCGTGTTCTAATGGCTGATTAAAATCGCCTGGTCTAATCAAAAACGAAAAGTTTAAATTAAAAGCTGGAATTTTTGAGATGCAGTTTACATTCATAATGAGTGGGATAGAATTACGTCATTTTTTTACTTGGGTAAGTGCATATCCTTATTGATTATTTTTGTGGATAATTATTAAATAGGTTGGTTGTTTACGTTGAATACGATGAATGAAGAACTGAAAGCTAACTTATTTTGAAACCTGATCGTTAAATTGCTTTGCTTGCAATTTCATTTTTGATTTTTTTTTCAAAATTGCAGGCTTGTTTGTTTAATTCGCAATATCAAAATAATTTTTGTTGAAATTATTAGTTTTTTATAATTATATAATATCACAGAACGGTTTAAACTGTTTTTGACAAGAATAGCAGAAAGATTTTTTTAAAGCTCCAAAATTCAACTCTTGAAATGAAAAACAGCAATTCGTTTATTACTTATCTATGGAAGGAAAACACTTTTTTTTTTGCCTTTGCCGAATGAATTTCTAAATTTCCATTTATCTTGAAATTAGAAACAAATTATTTCTTTTAAATCTTTATAGTAACAGAAGTATAAAGGGAAAATGATATAAGAACTTCTTGTATATTGGGTTGGGGAATAAGTTGGTAACTTTTTTATCAAAGACTTTTATTTAAAGAAAATCATTAGTAATAGCATTCAATTAATCGATTATGTATTCGCCATTGCTGTTTACGTCCTCCTCCTCACCTCCCGACCGATCTATCGATGCCGTTCCACCAAAAGTCGCCCGGTCTTGGTTTTTGGGCCCTCTTTATTGTCGAGGGTATCTCCCCTCATATGATTCGGCAAGGAGTGGGAAAGACGGTAATCCGATGGTGCAAGGTCCGGAGAATACGGTGGATGTTGAAGGACCTCTCAATCAAGCTCTTGGAGTGTGGCTCTGACGACTGGTGCAACATGAGGCTTGGCGTTGTCGTGAAGGAGTATGATTTGAACTTGTCGATGGGTCTTTTCGGTCTCATAGCCTCTTTCACGCAGTGTGGCAGGGTTATGTAGAGCCCCTTGGTGACCGTGACATTCCTTTGGAGCATTTTCCAGTACACCATGCCCTTCCAGTCCCCACCCCCAAACGCAGATCATGGTCTTCTTTGGATAGAGGTCAGGCTTGACTATTTCCGTGCTGCAGACTTGCTTATGACACCTTCTCCGTATTCGTTGCAAATGTCCCGTGCTGCTTAAGCAGCTTTTTGGCCTGGATGAAAAGCGAAGAAGAGCAGGTGTCGAAAATGTCGATTTTTTCCTCCTGGATATTCCCTTTCTAAGCCTTAAAAAGTAATTACAAATTAAATGACTCAAAGCGACGATTAGCGTAGTTTTGTAGAGCAGAAAGAGCTCTAAATGATTACCATATACTTTGTCAAACGGCAAAAAAATCGTTGTAAAACTGCATAAATATAAAAACGCAACGAACTTATTCCCCAACCCAATATTAATAATATCCTTAAAAGAATACAATATTTTAAAATGATCAAAAGCCCTAAAAATATTTAAAATTACGAAACTAGTAAGTGGAATAAAATATTTCGCAATTAAAATTTGTTCTGCGAGACAAAAGTTTCAGATTTAAAGCGGTATTAAATTCGCTGAAATCAAAAAAAAATATTGGGAAATCAGATTTATTCGTTGAAAGTTTACTTTGCTATTTGTTTGCTGTGGAGATCGAATTCCATAGGCACATTTTTTAGGTTGAATATTTCGGAATTCCTGCTGGAAAAATTGTCTTCTGAGTCAAAAGAATCGTCTAGACAATATTAAATTTTGTTACTGCATGGCTGAAAAGAAATTTTAGACGGAAATATCTCATTTCACTTTCAATTCAGTGAATCTCTTTATTCTGCTGAATTAAGAGAAACTTTTAAGGTGTCCGACTATGTTCGAAGAAAATTTTTGATAAATTATATTTAAAAAAATATTTTAGCATGC
>JAPMOQ010006034.1:454953-474057 GCA_026543055.1 Argiope trifasciata
TTCTGTAGCTTGCAGAGTATCTTACATACTTAAAAAAATCAAAACAAGACTCCAAGCGCTCAGAATTCCATCGGATTCATTTATTCTCTTCACTTCACATCATCATTTACGACACTGTTGCCAGATTCCAAAAGGTTTACATGATCATCAGTTATTATACAAGATAATATTAATAAAATGTGTTTATCAGAGAGAAAATTCGTTTGCTTTTAATGTTAATAATGTTTTAACAGAAATAAAAATGGTAGCTGTTATAAAATATCTGTAAAGGAATCGTCTGATAAGTATCTGTTAACTGATGATGGCATTTACCGAACAACTATAGAAAATGTGGTTTTAATATGCATTGTCAATTATAATACAAAATACTATTAATACAACAAAAATATTTAAAAATATAATATATTTGGAGTAAGAGGAAAATCTGTAGCAAATTTTAATGATATTTAACCAAAACGGTTCACACTCTACACAAAATTGTAATGAAGCAATCCTATTTTTCTTTGTTCAAAAGTTATATTGTATAATGATGAATGAAATGATCCAAAATCTAAGAAACATTTCGAGATGCAAAGAAGTTAATGTATATATGAATAAACATAAATAAATAAACACATGTATGAAATTTTTCCATAAATTCGCAACTTCATTTTTCTTAAAGCACCTATAAAGAAAAAAATATTTCACCAGCAATGAAACTTTTGGTCCATTTCATTGCTCATATAATTTAAAATACACGCTGCAATTTTATCGTAAGTACCTCTATTAGTTTTTGAGATATCATATTAATGGTGAAGAATTTTTATAAAAATTAAAATTGAAGTTAAAGACAAATTTTAGTTGGAAAAAGATGTGATCCTGGTTGATAGGTGAGGCCTTCCTTTTCCTACAAAAAAATAAGACCGTTTTGGAAAGAGAAAAGTGTGAACTACAAGAAAAACAATAAAAAATTTGTCAATGTGGTCGATAACCAGTGTTCTTAACGTAGTCTGATACGTTAAATTCCGAACATTTGTTGTAATAAAATTTTTAATTCATAATAACTTTTTACTTGTAATAAAAAATGAGAAACAAGATATTAGAATATGAAACCGAACAAACAATCATTTGAATTCTTCAGGATAAAGCCTGTTTAAATATGCGCGCGTCAAAGTTCAAGCGTCTAACAAGATTACTTTATAAAATTGTTTTGTCTTCAGTCTAATAATATTTATAAGCAAATGTGTATTGGAAAAGTATCAAAAGAACATAAATTTCAATAAAGGAATTGCAATTGTTTAAAGATTTCGCGAGTGTTTCTTTGAACAATTCTCGTCTCCGTGGTAAGATCTCGGCTTCGGAACCGGAGGGTTTCAGAATCGAGACTCGATTCCACCAAAGAACTGTCGTGTGAGGGGGTCGCTTGCAGGCCAAACGTCCTCCCGCTGGTATGGAGAGGGGTGTGCCAGCTGAGTCGTCAGTCCTCGTCATCTGATAGCTGTTCAAAAGGAAGAGGTCCGTTTAAAAATAGCCCTAGTGTTGCTTTACAACGGAATGTTAATATCAATAAACTTATGCGGGCAACACTTACGTGTACTTTTGAAACAACACCAACTAAATTCTTGACGATACAAAAGTGTTATTTTAATTTTAAAATCCCAAATATTCCTAGTGATAAACAAAATGAAAAAAAAAAAAAGAAAAAGAAACCGCGTCAATAAATGTAGCAAATTATTGTATTAAATTCTGAAATAAATTATCAAATTTTGGAGGAAAATTAATGAATAAAGTAGTAAATAATGCGTTTTTATTCCTATATTCAATTATTTTTATTTTTTGCCTTAATGTCAAAGAAAAAATATCGTCTGCTTGTTTCCAATTTTAATTATGTTTTAAAGCAAGATTCATTTTTGAATCCAAATTGATTTCAGGATTATTTTTTTTTCAAAACTTTTCATGATAAAAAAATGTTTGAAAACAATTTAAAAAAATAAAAACTGAAATGTACGATCGCAAATTTCAAGTTATCACTTAAGAACTTATCACAATAAGCTCAAAAATAATTATATTTTTGAAGTTATTGTTTGTTTTAATTGATTTAAGTCATTAACTAGTTTAAACCAGTATGAAACAATTGGTATGAATTTTCTATAGGTACCTTTATATATATATATGTCGGTCGAGCTTCCAAATTTTGTTTGCCAACTAGAAAAATCGAAAATGAAAAGTTTAAACGCACACATACACACACACACACACACACACACACACACACACACACACACACACACACACACACACACACACACATGCGTAACGATGGGCAAGGTTCTTTTAAGAATATTACGCGACTGCGGTCGCCTGGTCGGCAGAGCGTCAGTCGAGATGAGGACAGAACTCGAAATGCAGCGAGTTCTGTCCTCATCTCGACCCAAAACCACTGTGTTGACTGATGGCAGTGGGGGCACGTTCCCCCTAAGCACGTACCCCCAGAGGTATCATCTGTGATGGGTCCTCCAAGTTCCCATCACAGATGATACCTTTGGGGGTACCGAGTCGTTCTCTGATGTGAATCTGAATGCTGACTTGCGGATGGAGGAATGAGTTCGACCACCCCCTCAAAAAGGGTTGTGTCGTGTGTGTTCGAGCAAAGTCACCAGAACGGCGCTCGTTCACAACGAAAGGCGCACACCTCTGCCTTCATTCGAAACAGCTACTTCTCACTCGACTTGGTATGACCAAGTAGCATTAGACCCAACACCACGAATATTACACTGAGTTTGACGAAATTGCACACTGTTAAGAATTCATTGAACCACGTGATCTTCCTGGGCGGAGCTAGCCGCCAATCATGTAAACGTCACGTGGTCTCACCTTTGCGGCTTGTTTATATATATTTTTTTCAGTAGAAGCGAACTTGGCCCTCGGACGGTGGGGAGTGTGATACTGGCTCTCTCTCTTTAGAAATAAACCATAGTGCGGTTTTCTAGATCTCTTCTTCTTGCATACAGCCGACCACCCCACTACCACTGAACGTAACAGTATCGACAGGATCTGTTGTGGTCGACTGCTGAATAAGTAGTGTCCAGCCTTCCATGGACCGATCCGTTAAACTGACATTCTTTTCGGTGTAGTCAATAGCAGGTCTTTCTCCCCACCTGCACACTCTCAAACAGTTGGAATGAAACTGTCCATCTTTCACATCCTATTCCTTCAGGTTTTCATATCCTTTGAGGGTTTTTGGTACCATCAGTACTATATTTAAATCATTATTTAAAATCTTCAGGCATTTCATTCACTCTGAGATCTCCATACTTGCCATTAAAAAGTGGTAAACCGTATCTTCTTCTTCTTGTATACAGCCGGCTACCCCTCAACCACTGAAGGTAGCAGTATCGACATCATTTGTTTGGGTCCACTGCTGCATAATTATTGTCCATCCTTACATAGACCGACCCGTCAAACTAACAGTTTTCTAGACCCTCTACACCATGGAGTATCCCTGCGCCTTTTCTTATTATGTTAACCAATAAACTCCCGAAAAGACAACCTGTGTCTTCAAGTTATTTAACCAACGAACCACCTTCACTATCACGTCAATTATTGCCGTATCTAGAAATGCAACGGTAATTAAAATTTAATCTAAAATTACTTTCCAGTAGTTGGTGTTCCCCGGAAGTTTAATCTCCAGTACCCTTGAGCTTCTGATGAATTAATTTTCATTTCTCAAGTGCAATCCCCTGCGGAGAACCAGCTGCATATCTTGTTCTCTGAATAGCTCGGATATTATTCGTTGGAAATTCTTTTTTGCGTGCAAGCCTCTGCACGGTTTGCACTCTTTCCTCGCTACTGTCTAAAAGCACTCATTCCTCCGAATAGGGACTTTAGTATAGTCTATTTTGTTGACAAAACCCCTTTGGATTATGGATTGAAGAGAAGACTATCTTTTTGTCTTTGAAACATAGGTAATTTCCGATGTACAGGGTGTTTTTTAACTGATGGTACTGTAACGTCTAGATCTGGTCCGATCAAATAAAGGGTAGCGTTTTAAATTAATTACTTTATTTACAGCTTTAATTTACAGAAAGAAATACTGTTTATCATCTAGGTTAAATGAAAAGTCCATGTGGAACACCACAAGAATAGTTCCTCGAAATATTTCGGAGAAACTCACGAGAACAGCTAACCAGCCGTCTAAGTCTCGCGCTGGTACTGGGGTTAGCTCCAGGAATCCACCGAATTCCTCGGGTGGAATCTTCTCCCGAACGCTCGGCGTCTAAGTCTCGTTTTCTTTTCTAAAACCTTGCATTTTTCTCTCTTCCTTGGACCCTGCATCTCATCCCCATTGGAGGGTTTGGGCTACCGATTCTCCTATCGTCCTTCAGCAAAACTTCAATGGTCTACAGTTGACCGCAGGAATATTCACTACGGGAAACAAAGCAGGATGCACATCTGTGTCGCAGACACGATGAGTGCACGGGTGGTCCTTTATCTCGACTCCCTCTAAATTGTCAGATGTCCGTTCTTAGAAGGAGGGTTCTCCACCTGTGCATCTTTAAGTAATTACATCGCCATAAAACGTAGACATTGGCAATTATGGAGCGTGTGAAAAAAAAGGACCCACCATGATCAGGCCGGGCAGAAGCTGAATGTTACAGTACACAGGGACATCTGTAGCTGCAACTATCAGCGGTAAAGTCACTAAATTTTGTACGGGGAATATTTATAGGGGAAGCTTTATAAGCCAATTAACATCCTCAAGATTAAATGATTGGTTTCAGTCTTGTGGTCATGTTAGCTGGCTACCAACTGAAGTTCACGAGTTCGATCGTAGTTTTCACTAAGAGTAACATTGGTGACCTAGGACAATAAACAAGAAAAAAAAACATTCAAGTTCTAAAAGCTCAAAATGGATTTATTTTCATTCTTATTATTTTATTTTTATTTTCAATAATATTTCGAATAATTCTATAGAGAGTTTCAACTAATTAAAGCCATGCAACTCGGAAATAAATTATTTCGATCAAGTTTTCATAGTTTTATTTCAAACTTTTATTGTCAAGTTCACGCATATGCGCCGATGTCATTGATATTCTTAGCATTGGGGATTTAGACCCATTTCCCAGCCTATCTGATACCCGGATTGATGTATTAAGAAAGGAAGACACCCCTAAACTCAATAGAAGTCTGTGACTTGGGGGCTAGAGCGAGAGACAGATAAAAAATAAATCAAGCTGATAAATAAACAAGTAAAAAAGATCAATAAATGATCAGCAAAATAAAAAATTGCGGTAAATAATCAAACAATAAATAATCAACCGATAAAATAATTAAAAATGAAACTGGTAAGTAATCCGCCAATAAAAGAATGAAGTCGATAAATAATTAGCCAATAATAACAAAAAAATGGGTAAGACGCATGAAAAAAATTCAACAGCCGATAAGATCGCCAGTAAAACAGAAACTAAAAATATCGTTCGTCTCCCCTCTCACTGAAGAGGGAGTGTTGTGGTGGAAGCCAGATAACATCCTCAAGAGTGGAGTGATCACTTTTAGTCTTGTGGGCATATTATATGGCTACGAATCCAAAGATTGGGTGTTCGGGTCTAGCTATAGCCAATCGTAACATATTAACGGCAAGGGAAAAAGGAATCTGCCAGTAAAAAATCAGTTCGAAAAGTTGCCGATAGAGAAAAATATTGTCTTTTAATCTAAATGTTAAGTTTAACTGCATGAAAAAAAAGTTCTACAAAGTTACAGTAAACAGACACAGGAATAACAAAAAATTGATTTTTCCGCAAATTTGTTTTATTCGAAAAATTAACTTCTGTAAATAATTACAATATTAAAAAAATGGAAAATAAAAGAGAATAAACTATGAAAATTACATTAAGAAAATATAAATATAATTATAGAAAATGTAGCATCACTACGGATGGCCGAAAATCAGTCTTCCTTACGATGGCATTATTGAAGCGGGAAAGCGTAACAATATATTTATCATTTCCTACTGTTGGAAGTGATGTTGTTCTCGGAATAAAACCCGGGACCTTTGGGTCTGAAGGCCAGTAACATAACCACAGGGCAAAAGCATGCTCATGTCCCGTAGATGTTATCTTTCTTATTAAGATATCACCACAGACTCAGCCTCCAGTGAGTTGACGAACGATATGCGTTGTTGTTGAGTGGTGATGAATCGGTTTGTTGAGTGAGCGGTTTGTGTATGGTGTGTCTAAATGCGCCGCGCCCATCTTTGGCGAGAGGAGAACTTTTTTTTGTCACGCCAAGCGTTATGGCGAGCGTGTGTGAATTGTTGCATCAAGTGAGTCTGGCGACTTTGGTTGCGGGTAGATGGCGCCACGACAGTTACGTGAAGTTTGAAGGTTCATTGTTCGAGGTCACCATTGTGGAAAGGTGATGTTGGCTCAGAGTAGAACCCGAGACCTTAGGATCTGTAGGCCAGTAACATAACCACAGGACAAAAGCATGCTCTTGTCCCGTAGATGTTCATTTATCATCACTTCACGCACTCAAAACAAGCACAAAATAACACTTAGAATCAAAAGCTTCTAAAAATTGTTTCGATTTCACCCGACCATCTATAGATGCTTTCACTGGCAGGTCTCGATATCCACTGAGGTAAGGTGGCGCTGCTGTCGGATTCAAAGTTGAAAGATGGGAGGAGTTTGTGACATATATATATATCATTGTTCAGAATATTATTTCCATCCCGAATCACGGCTGGGGCCCCCGGTGGTCGTGGGGCCCGGGGGCAGAGCACCTCCCAGATGGCTGGCCCTGCGTCTTCTTACAGGAAGATGCTAAAAAGAGGAGCATTGTTTTGCTAGGTTTTGTATCACAGTTTTTAGCAACACAAAGAATATAACTTTTCTAAACTTTTTCATGCTGGAAAAATAAATCAAAATAGATTAGTGCTATTCTATTACTGTCATTTTTTGCACGTATTATATACATATCTCTTAAAACTTTATTGGTGAGATTTTCGAAGTTAATATCGTCTTGAGAATGTTTTGATTTCAAGAAATTACATGGAATGAAATAATTTTCCCCTGAATTGTATGTTTAACCTTCCAGCGTAGAGATGAATTTCGTTTTATGCCTTCAGATCTGGTGGCACTGGGAACGCCTGCCCTCAGCTATTTGTCCGCCTTCCTTTGACCTACTTTCAGTAGCCGTCGTAAGTTTGTAGCGTTAATAGGTCTCTGCCGATCATATATCTGTATTTTAGAGATTCACGTGATCGTTCATGCAAGTTTTTGTCACATTTCATTTTGTACGATTTTACAAATAAATCCGTATTGTTTTAGACTGGCGACAGCTGGCAAATGCACTTACGAAAGAAAATGTTGAAAAAAAGCCCCACGTCTCTATAAAGGGAGCTAAAATTAAAAGTGCTGCAGAGAAAACCCGAACTAGATATTGAAGATGTGGAAGATGTGACGTCAGGAAAAAAACCCTGCCAAAAAGAAGAGCGAACTAGAATCACGAGATTCGGCTGTGAGATTTGACAGAAATTTATATGTTTGGAGCACTCTAAACACATTTGCTCAAATTGCAACGCTGCAATGAAATAACAATGAAACTATTTTCTTTCTTTTCATATCTAAATTTCAATCCCTTTTTGCTTTTTATACATAAATTCTGTATTAATTTTTGCACTTCTTTATTTTATATGAAAATTGTTCTGTCAAAATATCGGCAGTTTCATTTGTATTATTTTTAAATCCATTCAGTTAACCCGTGGCCATTTTACATTGTTATTGCAATCTGTGTTTCTAATTTTTCTGTTTCGTTTTAAGTAAAAAATGTTTAAAGTTACTGTAGTTATGAATCTTAAGTTCTTTACAATATAATTTTAATAGTTAAGCCTTTGAAAATTTACATTTTACGAAAGCGTATGTGGGAAATACCCGCGACCTTTCATATTGCTATGACGGCCGCGCCCTCTGGAAGGTTAAAGGTTTTCTAAAACTTACAAAATATACTCCTAAAATATGAGTGACTATTGATGGTGGAGATGGGAGGAGTCTGTGACAGTAGGAATTGAAAAGGAGTGTGTGTGTCATGTATTTCCCTTCTGTGTCTGATCTCTCCCTTTTCCATGCAGGATGAGCATCCGAGTATGGACGCCCCTCTCCGCCCCTGCTGCCACTTCTCCGGGGGCGCACACCGCTGGCGTCGATGCGCCCCCTACCTCATCTTCGCCATGCTCGTCGCCTTCGTACAGTTCTACGCCGTCACGGTGAGAGACCCGCACTTCATCCGAGCCACCTTCCAGTGTAAGAGCACTTTCTCATCCCTTTTTCCGGTGGCACATTCGTGTCTTTCTTAGCACACGTTTAAGGTATCCGACTGCTGCGCAGTCGGATACCTTAAACATGTACTACGAATGCTGTGTGATGCAGTTTAAGCACTTTTTTCTATGGCACACGTTTTAAGAGAGAAATTGGTGCGTGATTTTTAAATATTTGACGCATTTGGCTACCCATTATTTGAAATATCTGGCTGAGAAATAACCCATGTTACGAAATCTGACTACTGTTCTACCATCCCGAGGAAAACCCCATTAACTCTGAAAGTAGGGGTCAATCGGCTTGGAAAGGAGACATTCTATTAGATTTTGGGGGTGTAGGAAATAGTTGTATTTCATTTGGCTGAAAAAATATGTGACCCTAGGTGATAGGTTTTCCCAGAAAAGAGAAACTGTTTTGGAAAGAGGAACGCCTGAACTGCAAGAATTAACAATAAAAAAACATTCTCCAGTGTGGTAGATAGCCAGTGTTTGCAACGTTGTCGGATCTTAATTACGAATCTCTGCAAGATGCGATTTCGTTGGAAATCTGGGGCGTTGGTGTTTCTTTGATATCAAACTATCACATATGTTCATTGTTATCATATTATATTATACATGATGTCATGTCTAACCACCGAGGGGCTGTTCTGTCTGTCCTAAAAAAGATGTGAAAAGAAAAGTAGGGGGTGAAAGCCATGATGTTTATTAAAGGGTCTGGACTCGGAAAGTGTGCGTCATTTGTAGGAATTCTTAGGAGAACTCTGAGTGTTCCTGTCTGGCATGAATAGCTATTATACATGGTGCTGCCGAATTCGAACGACAAATTCAGAGGGGTGTTAGCAGGCATCAGGTGGTTAAAGAATCACAGCAATATTTCACCTACTCAGTCTGAATTTGTGTTTTGAATTCAACAGCTCTCTCTGAGAACTTCGACACTGATGTTACAGCGATGTTTATGGTCCTCATTTTAGTTTTTCATAGATTAACTTACCAGTTCTCAAGTTAAAAGTTACCAGTTCACACACTTCGCATTTATATAAAATTAAAGAATATGAAATTCCTTACATTTTAAAGTTTTTATTTTTCTTCCTCTTTTAATATTTTTGAAAGTGTTTGTTTTAACTCTTAACTGGGGACGTGCGGTCTGTGAGCGATGGACTTTCTCTCACCCTTATTCTATTTTTAGCTCAGTTGCACGGATTGACCCAGTAGCTGCCTGTTTGTGTGACCTACAACACACGCGCACTTTTTCAACCGGTTTCAGAGGACACTTTTTACTATAATTCAGTTATTTCTTTGAGCGCGGTCTCCGAGACCGCTCCCCCTGTTAGATTCCCAGTAATAAACAAGGCTTAGAAGATGGCGCTAAAAGTTGGGCCCTGAAATGTCAGTGGATTTACTGATCCTATTATGAAGCAGTGCGCCAGACACTTTTGAACGAAGCGGAAAGTGATTTTAACAATATGGATAACTGTGCAGAAGAGTTTTTCGATGAAAGTTCGCATTCTACCGATTCTGATATGTATGTTCGAACACCATTACCTTTTCAGTGATAATGCATCATGAAAAATTTATAAAATATAGTAATATATCAAAAGAAGAATACAAGAATTTATAGGTTGATTTTTATACTAATTCTTAATCTTATGTTTAAAATGCCCTAAAAAATCGTGCTATAAAATTCCTACAAGCCGATTAAAAAAAGGGCCCGTTTTACCCAATTTTTGTCAATTTTTTGATTTTTCATAAAATTGTTGATTTTTGCATTATATTGTTTTTATATACCGGAAAAATAAATGTGATTTAAAAAGTATAAAGTAATATATTTTTTTCAAGAATATTATTCATTGTTACATACAATTTCAAAAGGAAATTGTATTACTTTTTTCAGTGATAAAATATTTTTAAAAATTTCTAAAACATGTTTATATAATAAGAAAAATGTCTGCAGAATTTATTGGCTGATTTTCAATCTAATATTTTCATTAGAAAATTTGATTGGAGTGTAAAGAAAGAAATTGCAAGTTCCAAACGCATTTACTTTCTTCATTGATAAAATGTTTTGAAAGATTTATTGAATTATAGTATTAAGTAAGTATTTATTTAAGTTATAAACTTATTTTTATTGTAAGAGAAATATCTTCAGAATATACTGGCCGATTTTCAGTCTAATTCTTTCACTAGAAAATATGATTCGAATGTAAAGAAAATGCGATCTCGTAGACCGCACCTCCCCTGTTAAGTCCTGAATGTTCCTCTCCCAATTTAAGGGTTAAAATACTTTTTCCGTTTTCATTAATTTACAACCACCTAGATCATCAGATCCGTATTTTATCACCATGAAAAGGAACTTTTAAAAACGTGTTTTCTCTTTTAAAAAATCATAGTTGAAACACCATTTGCTATTTTTTAATTAATTTTTTACAGTTTCTGAAATAAGATCTCGGCTTCGGAACCGGATGGTTTCAGGTTCGAGACTCGATTCCATCGAAGTACCATCGTGTGAGGGGGTCTCTTGCACGTTCAATCTGTCAGGCCAAACGTCCTCCCGTTGGTGTGGAGAGGGGGGTGCCAGTTCAGGTGTCGTCCTCGTCACCTGATCATGATTCAAAATGACGCGGTCCGTCCCAAAATAGCCCTCGTGTTGCTTTACAGAGGGACCTTGATATAATTAAACTAAACTACAGTTTCTGAAAATTCTACGACTCCATATATTTTTGGGATTTTCACTCCGTAAACGTCATTTGGGATACCATGTTGTATGGTGATTCTTTATTTCTCTGATTACTACTAGCCCCCGTCTGAGTTTGTCGGTCAAATTAAGCAACACCCTGTAAATCATATGTCTTCATTTTTAAGGTTGCTTTGGATTTTTTTTTCTTTAAACCAGTGACTGAAAAATAAATATTTCTCTTCGAGTAAACCGATAGTATTCTCTCTTAGGGTCAACTGAAAAATGTACTCGTCATTTCCATTCTGCTTTCCCCAGTCAGGGAAAGACCATCCCAACTGTTGTTGAAGGTATCCGACTACCTTCGGGAGGGGGGAATTTTGAACAATTGTTTTTTTAAAACTATTTAAAACTATGGTTTTTAGTGGTATTGTTAATTATAATACAAAACACTATAAATACAACACAATAATTTGAAAATATATCTTGAGAAATAGGAAAATGTGTAGTAAAGTCTATTGAAATTTAAACAAAAACGGTGAACAAAAATGGTAATGCAGCCATCTTATTTAGAAAAATGTTCAGATGCAAAGAGGTGATGGGTAAAAATATGCGTATATATGCATTCTTTCCCATAAAATTAACAACTTAATTTCTCTAAAAATACCTGAAATTGAAAAAATATTTCACCCACAATACAGCTTTTGGTTCATTTCCCTGCGCATATTACTGAAAACACAAACTGAAATATTTATGTAAATACCTCTCTTAGTTTTGGTGATATCATGTCAACGGCGGAGAATTTTTATGATAATTAGTTTTGAGAAATGGAAGACAAATTTAACTTGTAAAATCTGCGATCCTGGACGATGGGTCAGATCTTCCTTTTTCCAGAAAAGACAAACTGTTTTGGAAAGAGGAAAGACTGCACTACAAGAAATAATAAGAATTTATAAAATTCCTCAGTGTGGTTGATATTCAGCGTTTCTAACGTACTCGGATACCTTAATTGTGTTCGAATAAATGTGCGGGCCCCGGTGTTCGAAACCGTCTCCATGGGAACGCCCGTTCCGAATGACTCCATGTCGTGCTGCCATGCATTAGTAAAGAGAGCCGTCCGAAACGAAATAATCTTGCTACCAGAAAACACGTCAAAAAATCGGAGGTATCTGGGTTAAGTTATATTTAAACTCACACTTTCTTTTCAGTATTACTAATGGTTCAAACCAAATATATGCGTAAAGTAAGCAACATGTCCCTTGTCAATGCAAGCAAACTGTTAAGCCAGTTAAGGGTTAAAATACTGTCTTTCGTTTAGTTTTAATTTAGTTATATTAACGTCCCATTTTGAAGCAACACTACGGCTATTTTGGGACGGACCACATCATTTTGAACCGAGAGCAGATGACCAGAACGACACCTGGGCTGGAAATCGTCGCCCCCCCCGCCTCCTTTATTTTCTTCCAAAAGTATTATTGGATTCTTGTTATTAGATATTCCTTTTTTCGAACCGTCAAGAGCTGTTTTTAATCGATAACTTTATTGCCTACTTGCTGTTTCTCAAAGGGACACAATTATTTAGAAGGGTAGAGTAAGACCAAGTGAATAAATCTCACCAAAGCTGTGCCAAAAATCGTTGAAATATCTCAAATCGTCGGGTGTGTGGTGATATCTTAATAAGCCAGATAACATCTACGGGACATGAGCATGCTTTTGCCCTGTGGTTATATTGCTGGCCTTCATACCCAAAGGTCCCGAATTCTATTCTGAGCCAACTTCACCTTCTACAGGAGTCTTATCCCCAAAATGTCATCAACAACGCCCTGATGGAGCAGATTTAAGTTCAGTTTAGTTATTTTAGTGTCCCGTTCTAAAGCAACCCTTGGGCTATTTTGGGACGGACCACGTTATTCTGAACCGAGGGTCAGATGACTAAGGTGGCACCTGAGCTGGTACCCCCCTCTCCACACCACACAAGGGGGAGGACATTTGGCCCGACAGATTTAACCTACAAGAGACCCCGTCACACGACGGATCTTCGGTGGAATCGAGTCTCGAACCTGAAACACTCCGGTTCCAAAGCCGAGACCTTACCACCACGGTCCTACCATCTTTTGTATTTGAACCTATAACTGGGGACGTGCGGTCTGTGAGACCACTAGCGATGGATTTTCGATCACCAATATTCTGTTTTTAGCTCAATTGAATGGATTGATCCTGTGACTGCCTGTTTAGTGACTTTCAATACACGTTCACCGTTTCAACCGGTTTCAGCAGATGTTTTTTTTTAAATAATTCAGTTATTTCTTTGAGCGACGTCGCTAAGACCGCAACTCCAACTTAAAGAAGCCGCGGTGGCCTGGTGATATAAATATCTTTTCAATGTGTTCGGATATCTTGAGTAATGAAAACGAATTACTTCATCAGGAAATGCAAAATGAATTGCTGTGTTACGGAATCCATAAAGTCTTGTTCAGAGGCACTCTATGAAACTTTTGAAAATGGGCAACGTTCCCGTTTCGAGAAAATGAACATTATTTGCGGATTGGGGTTTTCTGATCATAAATATCAGATTCACCATAATCCCGAATGTTTGTCGTCAATATTTTTCCCTTCTCAGTTTGTGATCATTTCTGAAAGATCTTTCCAATCCACCCCTTTCTTTGTAAGCGGATTCTTTCTAATATTCCACGAAACAAAAAACGGAAGGGTTTTTTTTTTCTGTGAGTGCACTGTCATAGATGCTCAGTATTTCTGCAATTTTCTTCAGACGTCTGTCTTCAAATTAAGGATAAGGGTTTTATTGAATATATTGTAACAAAATTTCGCAAAATGTAAAAAAATCGCTACTTGAATTTATTTCCAAACTCCATTTATCTCATACTAGCCGATTTTGGCGACCAGCTGGTTCGCCATGAGTCATGCGTTCTAAAATTTTCAATTAAATCACATATTCATTAGCCTTGAAGTCATTCCGGGCATTGATTGGCCTGAAATGAATATTTTCTTTAAGATGATGGACGGAAAGTTCTAAAAGAACACGTTTTCCTAATAATATTCTTTAATTTTATAAATCAGTCAGTTTTAATGATTGATTTAGAAGACTGATTGATGTAGCATTTTTATTAAAAATATTAATAAAATTATTATGTAAAATATGGCTGACAGAGCAAAGTATGAAGAAATCTAAAACTCATTATTCATAAATGCATTGTTTGACTCAAGTGTTTACCGTAAATAAAGAAGATTTATTGAATTAATTATTTAGATATTTAAAACGATTACAGAAACCTTTGCCTTGCATTTATTTTTTTTAGAAAATATTACACTTTATATTTCTTTTATTTTATCCAGTCACGTGCTAAATGTTGCATTTCTTTAGATTTAATTTGCGATGTTAGCTTTTCTTCTTTTTTTATTTGAACTTCCGTCATTCTTTTCTTTTATTTTATCCAGTCACATGCTAAAAAAACATGACCAAAATATTCCTTTAAAAATTCTTTAAAAGTAGAAGCTTAAGTTATACGTTAAAACACTAACACCATTAGATAGCTAATTTTTGAATTTTTGAATTGATGTAAAAATCATGTTTTCGAAAGTTATCGGAAAAACGTCGAATTTTCGCTTAAATTTTAATTAATTCAAATTTTAACTAAAATACGAAAAAAGGGCTCCGAGGGCACATTCCCGACATCCAAGGTATACATATACCCAATTTGGTTGCTGTAGGTCCAACGGTCTGGCCTATAGAGCACACACACACACACACTCATTGAGTTTTATTATAAGTATAGATATAGATTTTGCACGTTGTTCGTTGATAGTCCTGCATTGCGACTTTTTTTTTTAACTTGTGCATCTTTTATGGAATAAAAATATCCACGCATTAGAGAAAATTTATTAATAGTTGGATGATAAACTCTTGTTTTGTCTAGCAGACAACGGTGATAAATGAAATAAATTGTTAAATAATTATTTAACAACATATTTTCAATCTACATATGATATAATTTTGTCTATATAGGGATTATAAATAATGTAACATCTTCAAAAAAGGACGCTTTAATTCATTTTTTCAGTTATTTAAGTTTTATTTTTAAATACTTGTTTTTCTTTATTAAATTTTGAATTTCAGTTATATCATATTTATTTTATTTTATAAATTATCCCTATTCCCAAAGTATAATATCCTTTCTACACAAGTACAATACTAATCTAATACTTTTTATTCCCAAAGTAGGATATTCTTTCTATACGAAGTATAATACTTTCTATTCCCACAGTATAATATCCTTTCTGTACAAAGTAGAAAACTAGTATAATACTTTCTATTGCAAAAGTTTAAAATTCTTTCTATACAAAGTATAATACTTTCTGTTCCCAGAATATAATATCCTTTCTATACGAAATATAATATTTTCTGTTCCCAAAGTATAATTGTACTCTAAGTGTACTTGTACTGTACTCTTCACTTACCGACACCAATAAAGTGCCTTTGACACTAAAAATGTGACATCACCTAATGGTTATTTTAAAATTCATTAATCATATTCTTTTATACCGCTTTTTTGAAGCTAATCATATTCTTTTATCAAACTTTTTTTATAATGCTTCTTTTTTATATTCTTTTATAAAGCATATTGTTTTATAAAGCTTTTTGAGCCATCAATTAAATCCTGCGAGTGTCGCTCGCTTCTCACGCAAGTCATATCGATCGACCTTCGCAGATCAGAAAAACACACTTCTGGGTCAAAGTTTTCCAATACCGTCCCTAGTGCTTCCGTCAGGAAACGGAAACGGCACATTCGGGCTTCCTCTTCTCTCCCTCCCCCCCTGTCATGTGTTAGTCACGTGGGACGACTTTTTTCTGAGGTCTCTTTCCAAACATTCTTCTTCTTGCATTCATCCGACCACCCCGCCACCACTGAACGTAGCAGTATCTACACGATTTGTGGTGGTCGACTGCTGACTAAGTATTGTCCAGCCTTACATTTACCGAAAAACTTCTTGCATACAGCCGACCACCTCACCACCACTGAACGCAGCAGTGTCGACAGGATTTATGGTGGTCGACTGCTGAATAAGTTTTCTCCAGCCTTACATTTACCGATAAGTTAAACTTCTTCTTGCATACAACCGACCACCTCGCCACCACTTAAGGTAGCAGTATCGACAGGATTTGTGGTAGTCCACTTCTGAATAAGTAGCGTCCAAACTTACACGGACCGAACCGTCAAACCGACATTCCTTTCGGGGTAGTCAATAGCTGTCTTTCTCCCCATCTGCGCACTCTCAAACAATTGGAATGAAACTATCCATCTTTGACACCCTATCCTTCAGGGTTTTGAGATGACCCGGTACCGTCAGTACTGTACTTAAATCGTTGTTTGAAATCTTCAGGTTTTTCCTTCACTCTGAGATCTCCACATATTCCATTCGATAGTGGTGAACAGTACCCATTTCTCCACAAATGCATTTATTTTTTCTTTCCAAACATTCTGTATAAAATATGGAAATATATTTATTGTCGGTAATTTCTGCATCGTCGATAAAACTTTCTCAAAATTGATTTTTTATTTAAATTTAAAATTAATTTTTTTTTGCGGAGAATAATATTATAATCACAATGATTACATGCAAATCATATATGCGGCTGCTCTTCAATATGTGCTCGTTGAAAATTGCGTGTCATTATGGTAGGGATGAGTTTACATGAAAATTTAACTAGCAAATAACCATAAAGCACGCAAAGAGTCGCTAATTTTTATCGATATGAAGAACCAGAACCAATGCACTTTTATTATTTTACCTAAATTATGTTTTTTTCATTATATATGTTATCATTAAAGTATGAAATACGTTATTTTGTAGAATGTGAGCACATTAATTACAACTATTATGTTTAATATAATAATTCCTTTATGTATAATATATAGTATAAATCTTTTATATATATATATACACTGAAGTGACAAAAGTCATGGGATAGCAATATACAAATATACAGATGGCAGTAGTATCGCAGCGAAAAAGTATAAATGCGCAGTTCGTTTTCCAGAGCTTTCATTTGTGTTCAAGTTATTCATGCGCAGCGGGCGACCACCTGCACTTAACGAGCGAGACCGCCGACGTCTGTGTAGAATGGTCAATGTTAATAGACACGCTACACTTCGTCAAATAACTGCAGGAATCAATGTGGGACGTACGAGGGACGTGTCCGATAGGACTGTGCGGCGAAATTTGTCTTCCTTGGGCTATGACAGCAGAAGACCGACTTGAGTGCCTTTACTGACAGCACGACATCGCCTGCAGCGACTCTCCTGGGCTCGTGAGCATATCGACAATATTCACCTGTATTATAAGTAAAGATATTTTTGTTTTTTGTCTCTTTTGTTTGTATACGGCAGCTTTTAATAGATAAAATTGTTGGTAAATTCAAATTTACTCTTAAATACTGAAAGTAAGAGGGTTATTAATGATGACTTTACGTTAAAATATTAAAAATTATTTCATGAGTAAAAAAATAATTTTTTTTCTCTTGGCAATCTTTTTTAATAACGGCTATTATTATATGAAACGATACATTCTTTCTTTGTTTTATTTTATTATTTTTACAATGATTTTTTTTTGTTTTCATAATCTTTTCTGCATAATGGTTACTATCTCACGAGACGACACTAGACGATAAATTATATTTCTATTTTTTAAACTTATTTTTTGCATTAATGTGTTTTTGGTTTTTGCTAATTTATTTTGTATATTTTTTTACTATGATGCATTTTTGGTTTTTGATCATTTATTTTTATATATTTTTGGCAATGTTTTTTTCATTATAATGATTTTTTATTTAATACCTTTTTTGTAATAAAAGATTTAATAGCCGCAGATAAAAATTGATACTTTTTATAATGTGATTAAAAGAATCTGCTTTCGATAGATTTTTGATTACATTAAAATATCGCAATTATAACTAAAGTTTCTTTTCTTAAACTCCATTAACTATGAAAAATGAGTTAAACTTTTGATTTTTTTAAATTCATTATCTGAAAATTATTAGTCTTTCAGAGTTATCTTCTTTTTAAATCTAACCGAAATCTAAGGCCATTAAATTCGAATTTTTCAAATAATAAGCCACTAAATTTAAATTCTATTAATATTGCGACGTTTGTAAATTATAATGTAATTTCCATGCATTGTTTGGAAAACATGCAGGGAAGAATTTAATTCCTTTTTACATTTCATTTAAATATATATTTCCCAATTTAAGGAATAATTAAGGTGAAATTTCAAATAATTTTGCATACCACATTAATAATTTAAAGGCAAAGTAAACAATATTATACGCATAGACAGGCAGTAAATCTTTAATACTGTTTTTAATCTAAAATAAAGGGCCATCTTTGTTTTGAATCAATATTTTTAGCATGGATGTACAATATCTGATTTTTTAAAAATAAAATTGTATCTTTAGAATAACTTAGATAAGATAATGAGGTGGTGCTCTTTTTTTCAATATGACAAGTAATTTTATACTGTACTCAATACATCATTATTGGAATTTTCAATTGTCTAACAGTTTCATGCAAACATTACTGTTAATCCAGCACATTGAAATTATCGAATTAAATAATTTCAAAGTTTTGTGCTTTCTAGTTTGAATGATTGGCTATTTTATTAGTTATATTTTTTTCTGATTTCTTATGAGATGTTAGTCATATTATTGACTCATTGTCCCTCTCGAAGGCACTCGAAAATAAATACTAAATGATCGGACCGTTGCTACAGCAACACTGCAGGAACTATAGTTGTCCTAAGGGCCATCACCGGCCACGGTACAATCCTCCCCGTAGGAAGAACGTTTCGTCATCGATGGGAGGAGCTACCTCCCCCACCTTTCATGTACCCAGGGGTTGGAGAGATCCTACCACCATGCCGGAAGTATTTCATCCTCAATTAAGGAATGCCTTCCCCGGATTTTTTTATGCGAGGTAATATATTAAAGATTTAGATTAGAAAAAATATAAAACTAGCTTAATTTTGTTATGTTTATTCGGAAAAAGGTTTCTAGTTTTATACGATTCAGAATACATAAAAATTATACCTTCATTCCAATTTTGAAAAAAAAAAATATGGATGAAAA